>JAQQPU010006690.1:26482-37962 GCA_029168905.1 Artemia sp. Kazakhstan ARC1039
AAAAAAAAACAAACATTTTCGTCAGTTGGTGCCTCTGATTTCAGCTATCGAATAACTAATGCTTGTTTTCTCATACTAATTTGAAGAATTAAGTTTAATAATAATACTAATAATTTATTATAAGCCAAAAAACATGCCATACAGCACAGTATTCTTAAATGCACTCAACAAGAAAAATAACATAAATATCAAGTTTCACTCATTGATGTCAACGCTTCATTTACATATTTACATAGCTGCCTAATTGTCCCTTTTACAGTCGTCTTCAGGATCCCCGGGAACTCCATGTTACCACCCTCAAAATACTTCCCCCTTGAAAGAGAGGGTTGCTGGCACTAAGCGTATTACCCGATTAAATAAAAAAAAACAAGTTTTTTAAACTGAAAGTAAGGAGCGATATTAAAACTTAAAACGAACAGAAATTATTCCGTATATGAAAGGGGCTGTCCCCTCCTCAACGCTTCGCTCTTTACGCTAAAGTTTTTTATTGTTTTAAAAAATAAAGTTGTGAGACAGAGTCAAACTTTAGCGTAAAGAGCGAGGCGTTGAGGAGGGGACAGCCCATTTCATATACGGAATAATTTCTGTTCGTTTTCAGTTTTAATGTCGCTCCTTACTTTCAGTTTAAAAAACTTGTTTTTTTTTAATTTAATTTCTGATCGTTTTTTAGTTAATGCAGCTTTTATTTTGGCTCACCGTCATTGAATAAGTAAACAAATTTGCATAATAATTCTACTTTTCTTTTGCTAAATGGATGTCTCTAAATTTGGTTATGACGTAATTTACAAATTAACTTACGTAACTAACTTCTATATTCGTACATTTTTCTTCTGGCAAAAAATACAAGGTTGCAGATTTTTGCAGATATGAGCTTGAAACCTATGTAATAGGGTTTTCTGATACGCTGAATCTGACGGTGTGATTTTCATTAAAATTCTTTCACTTGTAGGGGATGTTTTCCCCTTCTTTAAAAAATCAGGTAAATTTTCTCAGGCTCGTAGCCTTTGATGAGTAATACTAAACTTAATAAAATGTATATATTTAGAATCAGCATTATAAACACATTCTTTTGATACATTTAGTGACATCAAAATTACGCTTTTAAAAGTTTCGATTACTATTGAGCCGTATCGCTTGTTTTTTTTTATTGTTTTTTTTTATTACGTATATGTTATTACGTATATGAGGGGGTTCTCCCCTTAGTCAATACCACACTCTTTACGTTAAAAGTTTAAAAGAATTTGATTCACAAACCCCTGAATCACAAAGGCCGTTTAATTAGAATAGATAGCTCTTTTGAAAGCACTAAAAAAAACTGTAGCGTAAAGAGCAAGGTATTGACTTGGGGGAGAACCCCCTCACATACGTTATACTTTCTGTTCGTTTAAAGTTCTAATGCTGCTTCTTACTTTCAGTTGAAAAAACTTGTTTTTTTTTATTTAATTTCTGATCATTTTTTAAATAATGCTTGGAAATCCGGCACCCCCTTCATAGAAATGTCCCTTACCCCAAAGAAACATCCTCCAGGCAAAGATTCTCCAGAGTAACCCCCTCCGCTGGCCCCGCGCGCCGGGGGGAAAGGCCGGCGGGGGGGGGGCTGTGGGCGGGCCAAGGACCAATAAAGGATGCTGGCAAGTCCGGCACCCCCTTCATGGCAATTTCCCTTCTCCCATGAAAACTTCCTTCATGGACAGATCCTCCAACATAACCCCCGACCCCCCCCCCCCCCTACCAGAAAAAACCCTCCATAAAACTTCTGTATACTTCCCAATAACCAATACTATAAGTTAACACTGGTAAAGTTCATAACTTTTAGCCCTCCCCCTGGGGACTTCGGGGGATTAAGTCATCCTAAAAGACATATTTATCATATTTTCGACCATGATGAACAAAATGGCTATCTCAAAATTTTGATCGGGTGACTTTGGGGAAAAATAATCGTGGGAGGGGGCCTAGTTGCCCTCCATTTTTTTGGTCACTTAAAAAGGGCACTAGAACTTTTAATTTCCGTTCCAATGAGCCCTCCTACGATATTTTAGGACCACTGGGTCGATACGATCACCCCTGGGAAAAAAAACAAATAAACACGCATCCGTGATCTTTCTTCTGGCAAAAAATACAAAATTCCACATTTTTGTAGATAGGAGCTTGAAACCTCTACAGTAGGGTTCTCTGATACGCTGAATAAGATGGTGTGATTTTCATTAAGGTTCTATAATTTTTAGGGGGTCTTTCCCCCTTTTTTTTGAAAATCAGCGTAACTTTTGATGGGCAGCACTAAACTTGATGAAAGTTATATATTTGAAATCAGCATTGAAATCTGATTCTTTTGATGTATCTATTGGTATCAAAAACCCGTTTTCTAGAGTTTCGGTTACCATTGAGCCGGGTCACTCCTTACTTACAGTTCGTTACCACGAACTGTTTGACAAAAGCTACGATCCTGAGAAAATTTGTCTGATTTTCAAAAGAGGAGTGACCCAAAAAAGTCAAGCGATCTTAATGAAGATCACAAAACGACTCCTGGGACACAAAAGACCTAGAAGTTGAATGAAAAGTATTTTTTTTTTAAAGAACTTTAAAGATTTTAACTTAAAGAGCAAGGGTCGAGAATAAAAATAATTTAATTTAATAAAATCCAGAAAAGAACTGTATAGTCATGCTTGTGTGCCGGATTTTCGGTCGGGGGGGGGGCCCCCGGTATTTCAGAGAACAAAATTTTTTAAATTGCCAAAATTAAACGAACACGATAGAACATAAGGAACCATAGAGGGAATTAAAACATTCCTTGGATTGTTTTTTAGGGACGGGCCCAAAGCCACCACCCTACGAAATCACCTGAACTCAGAATATTCTAAACATCTAAAGCGTGAGCAGTCACTAAGAATATACTTTTTTTTGGCAAGATTATTTGGTTCAAACCAAGAATGTACGTATGTTTTTATTATTGTCTCCTTTGTTCGTTGTAAAGATTACATGTAACCAGCAACTTTCCTATTGCTAATAATAGACAATCTAACCTAAAAGTAAGAAAAACATTACTTAATATACCCTGGTTTTAAGGGCCTGAATTCAGCAATTTCAGGATCAATTTAGTCCATGGATGAAGACTCATTAATTCCTTGTTTTATAATAGTAAAATCTAATACCATGACTAGCACTGAATAACTAAACAAAAAAAAAATCATACCAAAGCAATTAATCAAAGGAGCGCAAACTACCCCTGTAACTATAAGGTATATATCAGGGTGACACAGTGATTAATTATGGCTAAAAGTAGTTAACCGTACAAATTGGTAAGTACCCTATATCATTATCTAAATGAAAAGCTAGCAAGTTGTACGGACTTTCCTCATTAAATATAGGTAATTTTCACACAACCTTAAGGGATATTAAGAATCAGAAAACACTCTGAATCAAGCGTACAAGCGTACATATTTATTTTGGAGGGGTGATTTTTTTTTCTGGGGGTGTGGGCGGATAATGAAATAGCAAAAACCAGATGCTTTATATAAAAACTGAAGTTTATTATGAGGAGAATCGCGTTTTTCAACGGCTCAGTAGAAATATTTCGACACAGCCGTCGAACTGTTATGATAAGTAAACCTGCAGCAGAAAAAAACGAAGAAATTTGGCAGATCACACAACAAACGGCTGTTTTTGTGCAGAAACACAGCAGAGTGACCAAGAGGGTTATGACTGAAACTATCCAGAGCTTAAATTATGCCCTGGGCAAGGCCGTACCCAGGATTTTTTCGGAGGGGGGTTTACTCCCCAAAAAAATTGTCGGAGGGGTGGGGTTACAAAAAAAAACTAAAAAAACGCATACAAAATTTGTTCATATCCATTTTTGCGATGTTTTTACGAGTCAAACAAACATTTCGTGGGGGGTTAAGATCCCCCTAACCCCCGCTCTGGGTACGGCCTCGGCCCCGGGAGGAATCTCTTGCAGCATATATCATCCCCCATTACCCTCTCAAAACACACGATGAATGTTTGATAAACTTGGACTAACTTTTGATTTTAAAAGCGATACTTTCAAAAATGAAGCCCAGGAAAAGTTTTTTGAGCACACACCTTAGCTAAATTCTAATTTATAAGGTTTTGAAGAATTTGTGTACTTGTTTTTTGCATTTGGATAAAATATATTCTAATATGGCTTAAAATCTTTCTGAAACCATTGGAATTGTGCTTTCAAAACATGACTGAACGAAAAGTACACTCACCAAAATTCATTGGGGGGGGGGTCTTTTCTCTTGAGTTAAGACTGGTTATAGACGTATTCCTCTCCTTTCACGTAGTCCTCTAAGCCATGGAAATCCAGAATTAGTACAGATACAAGCTCTTCTTCCTATTGCATACAGAGCCGCTCCTAGGGTCAGTTGTGCCCTGGGAAAAATTATTGCAGTGCACCCTCCCGGTTGCCCCCCACCCTTGAACGCCTTTGAGTACATACTTTAGGGCTTAAAAGTACGAGTATAACTCTCCTGACTTGTCTACTTTCCAAGAAGCCCATCATGTAGATCTTTACATGAAGTATGATTCAAAATATTGATTTTTATTCTTCTTGCGAAGTCGATCTAAAACAGGATATATATTTTTCACAGCCGAGTAACAGATGAGAAAAACAAAAAAGGGGCATACCTCCGTTTACATCCAATCCATCATCCTCTTCAAACTCTCCCATCAGAATATTTTTTTTAAATAAAAAATCACAAGATCATAAAAAAACAGATTGCACAAGTTCAGGAAGCACGGTTATAGACCTAAAAAAGAGGCTAATTAAAATATGCACGTAAAAAATATATAAAGTAATGCAGAAGTGCCAATTTACGAAATTGAACGAAGGAGGGCAAGGATTATCTTCAACTTTTTATGAACGAAAATACAAATAAAGTGTATTTTTCAATTCTACGGGGGAGTTGCTTTTTTAAAATGAAAATTCTAAAAGAGTATTTTTTTCAAAATATAGGGGAGGGGCTATTCCCCGATGCCTCCTCCAAATTTGGTTCCCTTAATGCGATATAACTTAAAATTTTTCCATAATGCAGTCTTTTCAAAGATAGTTGATTATTAAAGCAAGTCCGATTTCTAACGACGATATCTACTAAACTTCAAACTTTTAGTTTTCTTTTTTAAGGTTTTTGAATTGTTGTAATCACAAAGATCACTGGTTAAAAAAACAGTTTTTTCTCCTTGTTAAAATATATACAAATATTTTTGCAATTTTTGCAGTTTTTTTGCTCTACGCAATTTAATGTCTTTTCATACTGCAGTCTGTTCAAAGAAATTTGATTATTGACGCTACTCCGATTTCTACTAAGCTTCAAACTTTTTTTTAAGGTTTTTGAATTGTTGTAATTCCTTGTTAAAATATATACTAGTAGCCTACTTTTGCAATTATCAGTTATTGCTGTTTACGCAATTCAAGGTCTTTTCATACTAAGGTCTATTCAAAGATATTTGATTAACAATGTAAGTCCGATTTCTAACAACGGTTCTACTAAGCTTCAAATTTTTTGTTTTCTTCTATAAGGTTTTTGAATAATTGTAATCCCTTGTCAAAATATATGCAAATATTTTGTAATTACCAGTTTTTTGCTCTACGCAATTTAATGTCTTTTCATACTGAGTCTGTCCAAAGATATTTGATTATTGACACTTCTCCAATTTCTACTAAGCTTCAAACTTTTGGTTTTCTTTTTTAAGGTTTTAGAATTGTTGTAATCCCTTGTTAAAATATATACAAATATTTTTGCAATTACCAGTTATTGCTGTTTAAGCAATTCAATGTCTTTTCATACTAATGTCTATTCAAAGATATTCGATTAAAAATTTAAGTCCGATTTCTAACAACGACTTCTACTAAACTTCAAACTTTTTGTTTTCTTTTTTAAGGTTTTTGAATTGTTGTAATCCCTTGTCAAATTATATGAAAATATTTTGCAATTACCAGTTTTTTGCTCTTTAAGCAATTTAATATATACTTCTCCATACATGAAAATTTTCAATTTTTTCACACAAGTGTGACAAGTTCAGTTCAGTTCATTTTACTTAACATCAAAATACATTTAACTAATATTCCAATACCCGCCCCAAGAAAGATCCAAAAAAGCACTTGCGACTGGTCGGGTACATACCACTAATCTACTAACTAATAATTAACTATAAACAAAGGAACAACCAATAATAAAAATAGGAATAAACAGGAATAAACATTAATAAAAAAAATAAAAATATAATTATGAACCTTGACCTAGCAAATATTTTTTCTATTTATTTTTAAATAAACCAAGGTGCTCAGCCACCCGAATGCTCTCAGGAACAGAGTTCCACAAATTAGGTCCTGAAAATCTAGTATGGCAGCCGGCCTTGGTGTCACTTCTATTCGGGACAATGAAATCAATAGCATGCCGAGTTTCATAATGGTGCAAAGATCTATTGTCACTAACATAATCCCAAAAATCCTCTAGACTAACATTATTCCTGCATTGATAGGCAAAAATTCCTATTTGGTAGTCCCGTAGCTGTCCTACATTCAACACTTGCAACTTATTGAAGCAAGCTGAAATGTTATGTACACCTTCACCATACCCACGAATAAGACGCATTGCCCACCATGTGACAATTGTGATTGCAATACTGATGTATATAAAAATGACGTCACTCACATGATTTTTTTTCCGAAAATTAAGACTCTTAACTAGGCCCCCTCCCACCCTCATATTTTCCCAAAGTCACCCGATAAAAATTTTGACATAGCCATTTTGTTCAGCATGGTGGAAAAATCTAATAGGCTAACCATGTCTTTGAGGATGACTTAATCCCCCACAGTCCCAGGGGAAAGGGCTGCAAGTTATGAACTTTGCCTATTGTTTACACATAGTATTGGTTATCGGGAAGTATACAGACGTTTTCATAGGGGATTTTTCTGGTGGTGGTGGGGTTTGGGGGAGGGGTTTACGCGGGAGGATCTCTCCATAAAGAAATTTTTCATGGGGGAAGGGACATTGCTATGAAGGGGGCGCCGGATTTTCCAGCATTATTTAAAACACGATCAGAAATTAAATTCAAAAAACAAGTTTTTTCGACTGAAAGTAAGGAGCAACATTAAAACATAAAACGAACAGAAATTATTACATATATTAGGGATTCACACAGTCAATACTTCCCTCTTTACGCTAAAGTTTTTTTTAGTACTTTCAAAAGAACTATTTATTCTAATTTAACGGCCTTTGTGATTCAGGGGTTATTCTTAAAGAATTGGAACAAAATTCGAACTTCAGCGTAAAGAGCAAGGTATTGACTAGGCGAACCCCCTAATATACGTAATAATTTCTGTTCATTTTAAGTTTTAATGTTGCTCCTTACTTTCAGTTGAAAAAACTTGTTTGTTTTTTTATTTAATCGCATTCAAGGTCAAATCAAAACAGCCATTTAAACTGAGATCCATTTATTTGTCTCAAACTCCATAGGCGAATTAAACATCTTCTTCTTCTCTATTATGTTTCTGGGGATAACCCCCCCCCCCCCTCCAGAGAACAACCAAAAAAAGGAGAATATTCATTTTAAAATGAACATGACTATATTCACTTTGAACATAACTGACCGCAATAGCGAGATACCCTATCCCTTCCAAAAAGTCCTAAATCAGCCTGGGACTAAAAGAAGAGTTGTGTCAAATCATCTCACCTAGTTTCTACAGGCAGTCAAATTTATACTGCAACGAACTGCTTGTAAATAAACCAACTTAATTTGTCCTTGGACTCCCCCCCCCCCGCCATTTTTTAATTTGTTACTGATACGGATTTCAACGACCAATAAGCCAATTACTTCTAATTTCAAAATTACTTAAGTAATTAAATGGAAACCCCGACAAAAAAAATCAAGCGGAAATAATTATATGCCTTGTTTATTTAGTTCTTTTTTCATCATTTTATTTGTCTTCAGATAAGGTGTTGTGTTCAATATGAGTCAAAGGTTTTAGTCTTATGATGACGTAAACCATCACTTATCTCAGTGATTGTCATTTCAGCTGAAAACTGACAATACTTTTAATTTGCAACAGCTTTTCCCTAACTCCTAGCCGAGTGGTTAACGCTCTGGACTTCAAATCCTGAGGACAGGGGTTCGAATCCTACTGTCGCTGGTTATTTGGTTTGGGACGGGGGTTAATGGTGCGACTCTGTAAGCTTAGCCGGAGTCAGTCCGGTTCTAAATGGGTTCCTCGAGAAATCTGGGAGGAAAACACAGAAACTGTCGGAGGATTTGCCCCCAGCCACGTATTGCACTCCCAGCCGAAGGCATCGAATCAGGAGATCGGTACCAGCGCAACGCATACATTGGTCAGCATGCGAAAAAGTTAAGTTTTCTTCCCTAACTGAAAAGCTCCCCCTCCCCCATCGAAAGAAATACAATTGGACAGTGGCGCCAAATCACGAAAATGCAGGGGTGGAGGCGAAACATATTTTTCACTATCTAGGAGGCAATTTTGTTGTTTTTTTTAATTTTTTCAGTTGAAGTACAAAATGTACTTTTAGATGAAAATACCCCAAAAACATATTTTTCATAATCAAAGAGGAAAAATTCCTCTTCCCCCAATTGAAGCCCCTAGACTTGGATTCCTTCATAGTGAATAAAGAAAAAAGGGTACTTTCGCATTATCAGGGCCTCTCTAAAAAGTCAAGTTTGGTTAATGCTAATGAAATAAAATAGGAAAACTATATAATAGTTTAGAAACAATTTGGGCAATATATTTGCACATTAGGGGGAGTGGGGGGGGGGGCAAATTATACAAAATAAAAATACGAAACTAAACCAGACCTGGGTCCCCCCCCCCCCAAAAAAAAACACAAAAGAACAACACTTTAAATATCTTAAAACCACGCTATACAAAGTATTTCTCTACGGCGGTGTAATGAATCATCATGTAAAAACGGGTTTTTCATTGCGTCTTTCCCGTTTGACTGTAGGCTCTGTAGCCTCTCTTGTTGCACTTCTTTAGAGGGGCCCTGATAATGCGAAAGTACCGAAAAAAACGACATCTTATTCACTCCAAATCTTATTCAATCTCAGTCCGTGCAATGTAAAAACACAATTAAGGGATATAAATCTGATCTTACTGATGGAGTATGAGGGATTAGAATATTAATTGAGTTACAGAGATGAATTAGATAAGATAAGTTTTATTCTTCATTAAATACACATACAATATTAGATGTTATAAATCCCTCAAAGGCTCATTGGCCTGTACAAAGAGGAAAGACATATGAATTACATACTCAAGGATTAGACTCTGGATCAAGGCTCAAGGATCAAGGATTAGTCTCTGATTAGACCAATCAGAGACTAAAGATGGAGTATATCAAAGGGACTTAAGGAGACCACCATGTGGCTAAATTTCCCCATCGAGTGTTTCCGAGTGAGTTTTGGCAACTTAACCTGAAGTGTTGATTCACTGAAATATTGATATAGTAGGAGGATTTTCTCAAAACCCGTCCTTGGTTCTTTCCGCAAACTTTCTCCTTAACGGTTTGTATAAATAAGCCCGTTCTTTTGCACTACGGTCTTACATCTAAGATCTCACATCTTTCTGCAAAGATTTCCGTTCTTTTAACTCATCTTTGTTCTAAGATCTTACAGCTCACTGATGTTAGCAAAAAGTGTGAAAGACGCCATCTTTCTGCCATATAGAACAATGATGAGAGAACCTTGACGATATACTCATCATTGTTCTTAGACCGCTGATCAGAGCAGAATGATGAAAGACGTTTGCAAAAGAACACCATAAGATTTCACTTTTAAGCGTTCTTTGTCAAAAGATGTAGGATCTTAGCACATAGATGAGTAAAAGAACGGTCCTAATGATGAAAGAACTTTGACGATATACCCATCATTGTTCTTAGACCGCTGATCAGAGCAGAATGATGAAAGACGTTTGCAAAAGAACGCCATGAGATGTAAGATCTTAGCATTCTTAGCACATAGATGAGTAAAAGATCGGCCCTAATAATTTACACATTCAAGTAGATGATAGTAGGAGAGTAGATAGACTAATCTCCTTCCTGTAGATGATCTCAAAGCGCATTTGGACAAAAGGAGAGATGGAGGGGGGTATCTCCAAAGACTACTCGAAAGACTTCAAGTGAAAATGCGGCTTTTTGTATGCTCTGACTCAAAAGGGTTCAACACCATATTTTGCAGGGGTCCACGTGCTTGAACAGTTAACTCTCTTTGTAGCAAAGGGCTCATGCCTCTGGTAAACATATAATGACCTATTACGCACCCCTTTGTCAGACTCCACAGCTTGGATAAACTCCTTAAATCATTTCCATGTCCTAGCTCTGTATACATACGGACTTGAGACTGGTTCATAATACTAAACCATTTTTTAATTATTTAATAAGATAATAAGAGATAACAATGGGCAAACAAAGAAATATACTATTTAAAAAGGTGACACTTAATGAACCTTTCTCCGGGCGGTTTGTTTAATGTTGGTTTCACGTAAATTACAGGAAAAAATTACGTATTTTCTCATTTTTCTGTTTTTTATGCATTACGCCTCATCGAGCATGAATTTACTTCTCGCAAATAAGGCAACATACTCAATCAATTTGACTACATAAAAATCAACAAGATTCCACCCTTAGGGGAAAAATTCAACTAGGGAAAGACATGGCTGTTCATTTTCAAAAGAAAATAATCGGACGAAAATCCCTTAAACAATTTATCTACACAGGCCTCACAAAACAAATAGGCCTACAGCTATGAAGATAGTTCTTTCCAGGTTTCTGTAAAACTGTTAAATCGACAAGTAGGGTGAGGAGGTTACTTAGGAGGTGTTTAAGGAACGCTTTACCCCCCTTTTAAGAGTACAACCAGGAAATTACGTCGGGGGGGGGGGGGTACTACCAGGCTTTTCGTTTCTAGCAAGATTTAAATAGGAGCATTTTTCGTTTTCATCTTTTGACACGTTCATTAAACATCTTTTCCCAAGTGGAGTCATTGCCCCCTGGCCACACCCATGTCTCCCCTGCTCCAAAATTCGATGATTGTAACAAAGCACAACCTAGGCTATATCTTAAATCTGACATCCCGAAGAGTGAGGGGGGCCTGAGGTCCGGACTTCCCCCGAATGGTTTAAATTTCAGCAATTAGTTTTTTTTCCATATCTTTGCAAATAAATCGTCTGTTTTTACTAACTTTCCTCCCCATCTGAAATAAGCTACAACGCATCATGTCTGCCTTGAGTGTGCTTGACTGAAAGCACCGATGTCCATATTGATTTACATATTTATAATTGCCTTGCGAAATTATGATTCTGTCTGGTATAGAAAACGCTTTTTATTGTCATTTAATTCTTTCTTAATGTGCCTTGCCCAAGGAGCAACACGCGTTGTAGCTAACTAAAATAAACTACATACGAAACTATAGCCAGGCGCCAATTTAATGAACTCAAAATGCCTGGACGGAAAACC
>JAQQPU010006691.1:0-24093 GCA_029168905.1 Artemia sp. Kazakhstan ARC1039
TGTCAAACCTTGAACTTCAACACAAACCTTGAACTCTTAACTAACTCATGTGAATGTGGGCTTACTTGAATTTTGACTTTTCTTCAACTAGGACTGACTATAAAACATCTATACACACAAAAAGTAAAGACGCCTCTCCAACCCATTAGAAGAATGACCGTCTAAAACTCAATTCAACAGAATCCAGAAAGTAAAATCAATGAAGAAAGATTATGCAAGATAGTATGATGATTTATAGAGAAATAATGATGCTATATGCTAATATGTTCTCTTGGTCATATTTAAGCTTGAAAAATTAATGCATTGAAAGCGCGTGTGAAAGTAGTTTATATATAGGAGAATCAGGACATTTATGTAATAATCAGAGCCACGGGGCCAACGCCTCCCTCCTAAGACAAATGGCCGCCGCAATGCCCCACTGGTCAGAATCTCTAAGGACAAAAAGAAAACACAAAACAGCAGCTTCAAAGCCTCCAATTATCTTTTAGTTTTCTATCTTACCTCTGGCAAATATCCCCAGCAACTACAAAACAGCTTGGCAACAGGTTCTACTGCCATCCAACATGTCTCCAATGTATAACAATCGGGATAATGGGCTGTATAGCCATCGCAACCCAGTTTTGGATTTTGAAGAAGGGAATTGGCAAGATTATTCAAAAATATTCCTGTATTATTTATGCAATTCTTGGGCCTTGCCTAAGGGAGGAATTCATATCCACAAACCCAGCACCAAAATAGAACAATCAAACAGGGACCACTCGTTCATGATTTATCAGAGATTCGTAGCACGATTAACTAAGGAATTTTCTCTCCCTCTCAAATTTACATTTCAGAGAAACGAAATATGGGGCCCTGGTATATGGGACGATATACGGCGTCACGAGGGATTGGCTCAACTAGCCTGTTGACATCCAACGGTAAAGAAAAAATCGACATCTGAAATAAAGCAAGACTTCACAAATGGCAGCGTTAGAAACTACTCAATTGGTAAGAGTAGGTGTCCTATTTTGCCTTTCTTGAGTTCACACCCATCCAATGTGGGGGAGTGGGTTCCTGATCTCTGATCTCAATCGAAACTAGTCAGAAATACAATTTTATGTGGTATTTGTGCTTGAATTTCTGAATTTAGAGGCCAATTCTACTTCTATGGGGAAAATAGATGGTAACACTGATCTCTTTGAGCCAAGATATCTTTCGGAAGAGGCCTCTGAAACTCAATCAACCCAAATAGAGAGCAAGAGGTAACCTCTTAGTCATATTCTTGGTGTGTATGAACACAAACCTGACCTCTGAAGGCCTCCCTAAATCTTTATTATCTGGGCTTCTACACAAAGCCTCTGTGAGGAATTGAAAGTAGGGAGAGTCCATTAATTATTGTAATCTGGATATCTAGAGAAGATGTTGTCGGATCCCGACCACATGGTGTAAAGCAAGAGTAAGCGTCTTGTGTGATTTTTAAAGAGTCCATATTTAGTCCAACCTCTGTAAGAGGGGGGAGGAGGAGGGGATTCCTATCTCTTTATTCTGTTTACTATAAACTAACTACTATAAACTTAGGGCTAGCCCTAACACACACTTTCTAGTGGGACCAGAAAACTCCGAAACCTGATCTATAGTAAATCTGCGAGCGTTCAAATGTTCAAAAATTCTCTATTTAAAAGAAAAACTAGATAAGTGAAGATGACCTTCATAAGTTGGACCACAACCAAATGAAATGAAAATATAATTGCGGATAAAATTTTTAATTATACAGTGAATGCTCCCTGTTTTAATTAAAAGTTTTACCCGTTTTTACATTTTCCTTTCATTGCAATTTAAAATTTAACGGCAGTGTGTCTTAACAAATTATTTAAGGTAGCAGTGGGGGAAGCAGCAATTTTTTTTTGGTTTAAGAACAATTACTTCCGGGCGATCAAACCAAAGAAGAAGAAGGTGTCTTTTCCTTGTGCCACAGAACGAATTCCATTCTCAAAGAAATGAAGTCATGTGCATCCAGTTATAAGCTAATTCTCTGAAAGTAAATACTATTCCTGGAACCTCGCCTAGAGAAGAGAAAATATTTGATTTTATAGGTCAGTGATTTCCCATAACTTTGGATCTTTGACATCATTTTGATTGTTCTATGGCGGGGAGAATGAGGAAATGATAATCTAGTTCTTTAGTTCTTACCATACCTATAAGATATACCCCCCCACGACGAAGGAGGAAGGTTTTTACTAAATAATTTTCCAGCTTAGCAGAAAAATAATATTGTTCTAATAATACCAATTGCGCAACAACTAATGGAGCTAGTGATCAGAGTGTAGGAGGTAGAAATAGGAAAAGTATATTTTTGTACCATACATAGAAACATTTAGGAGACAAAATATGTCTCTTTCCCGTTACCCAAAGCAAAAAAATAGAATTTGTTTAATTTCTCGTTTTTTAACATATATTTATTCAGGCTGTAATTTGATTTTAAAATATATGTCAAACGCTTAGCCAGAAATTGATCTTAAGAGGTTTTTCTGTCAGTAAAATTATTTCGCAGTTTAAAAAATTCAGTTTTCTGTATGATAAACTTTTAGGTAAAAATACAAAAAATTATCAAGAAATACTAACGGATATTTTAATGTAATTTCTCTTTCATGTTTCTTTTGGGGTTTTTGTATTTATACAAGGTTTTAGGACCAGCTTGAAGGGCTTTAAATTTACAATTAGTTCCAGAAACCAATAAAGCACTCTGTTTTATAACCCACCTCCGGCCCGTAAAGACTGTAATTGTTCCAGATTTGTATTTAGGTTTCACTGACTTATGGGATTCTAATATGGATTGAACTAACCTTATTTTGTAGGTATTTTTGAATAATTTTACTAGTGGCCATGTATTTCACAAGTTTTACCTAACAGGTAAAAGATACCACAGGTAGGGACACCATAAAAGAGCTTTATAATAGACGCTTTATCTTGCCAGGTAAAGAATCTAATGCGTCAAAACCCATTTAGGCAAGTGGCACTCCCCTGAGGAGTCCTAATGGGAGGTAATCACTTGGAAATATTTCATTAGATTAGAGGTGCTTTTTCTTGAAAATTTACAAGAGCTTACATTTATTAATGACAACTTTGAATGGATTTTGACATTTCGATTCGGTTGACGGTTTGGTTATATTGTTTTCTCCTAGGTAATTGGATAGATAAGTAAGGTCAAGATCACGTTAAAGTGCTCTTTTATCTCAATTGCTGGAGTAGGAGAACAGTTCTTTTCTTCTTCTTCTTCCTTTTTTCATAGGCAGCGCAATAGCGCTTCCTAAGTAAAGAACGATGTTGGCACAATGTATTAATTTTTTTTCTTGGTCTTAGACCAGGGCACTTCGTATCGAAGGAGTGGTCGTAGAAACTTCGAAAAGGGCTCATTCGATTGGAAATTGGAGTGGCTTGTGCCCTTTTTAATAATCGAAAGTGATTGGAAGGCAAATAACCCCCTTCCATGCCCACCATTTTCCCAAACACATCCAATCAAAATTTTGAGATAGCCATTTTGTTCAGCGCAGTTGATTTCAAGATCGAAATTATGTTTTTGAGAAGGAGACTCCCCCACAGCCCTCAGTGCAAGGGTTGTAAGTTATGCCTTGGGGACATACAAGTTTTTTTTATAGAAAGTGTTGTCGTAGAAACTTCAAAAAAGGCTCGTTCGATTGGAAATTCAAAGCGCTAGTGGCTTTTTTAATAGTCGAAAGTGATTGGAGGGCAACTAACCCCCTCCTCACGCCCAGCTTTTCCCTAAACACATCCAATCAAACTTTTGAGATAGCCATTTTGTTCAACGTAGTTGAAAGTTCTAGAAATTAGGTCTTTGCAGATGATAACCCCCCCCCCACAGTCCTCAGGGAAAGGGTTGTAAGTTATGCCCTGGGGGCATATAAGGTTTTTTTTATAGAAAGTGTTGTCATAGAAATTTAAAAAATGGCTCATTTGATTGGAAATTGAAATGGCTAGTGCCCTTTTAATAGACTTTTAATTACACATCCAATCAAAGTTTTGAGATAGCCATTCCGTTCAAAGTAGTTGAAAAGTCCCGATATTATATCTAAGAGGAGGACACTTCCAACACAGCCCTCAGGTAAGGGTTGTAAGTTATGCCCTGGGGACATATAACGTTTTTATTGAAAGCTTTGTCATCGAAACTTGAAAAAGGGCTCATTCGATTGGAAATTCAAAGGGCTAGGGTCTTTTTTAATAGTCGACAGTAATTTTAATAGTCGACAATAGCCTCTTTTAATAAAAGACTATTGTCTTTATAAAAAGACTTTAATAGTCTTTTTTAATAGTCGACAATAGCCCCCCTCTCATGCCCACCTTTTACCCAGACACATCCAATCAACATTTTTAGATAACCCTTTTGTTTAACGTAGTTGAAACTCCTGAAAATTAGGTCTTTGAGGATGACAACCCCCTCACAGCCCTCAGGGCAAGGGTTGTTATTTATGCCCTGGGGTTATATGAGGTATTTATAGAAAGCGATCGAAATTGATTGGAAATTGAAAGGGCTAGTGCCCTTTTTAATAGTCGAAAAAGATTTGAAGGCTTGATATGTTTATAGTAAAGATCGATGTGCGCACAATGTCTTATTATAATTTTTTTTTTTTTTTTTTTTTTTAGACCAGGGCACTTCGTATCGAAGGAGTTGTCTTAGGAACTCCGAAAAGGGGTCATTCGATTCAAAATAAAAAGGGCTAATGATCTTTTTAATGTTCAAAAGTGATTGGGGGGCAACTAGTCCCTCTCCCACGCCCACCCTCCCATTTGCCCATTATGTTTAAAAACTAAATGTTGCCTTAAGATTAAATCAAAATGCATTGTGTTAATGCTAATTCCCAATAATGCATCTCAGCAGTATCCCAAGAACGACTGAGGGTATTATGTTCAAACTTTCGGGGCTACTTCTGCTCTTAAAATTTAATCAAATCAAAATAGCGTAAGTGTATCCAGGCTATCAAAGAAAGTAAACAGATTTTTTTTCCGAATGTTATCGAGTTTTCTGTTTCAGGTCAACTAGAGGAGGTATGGAACTAAATTAAACCCTGCTATTTGTGTCCAGATTTTTAAAAGGGTGTATGTTGTTAAAAAAAATTTAATTTTTCTTCAGCATACAAATAGCAGGCCAAACTATAAAGTCTTAAAAAAACGAAAAGATTTAAAGAATTATTTTCTTTTTCCCTGAAAAGACTATGTCAATATAAAACGAACAGAATGTAATTAAAAAGACTTTTTCCACAAAATAAGTTTTTCAAAGAAAAGTAAAGAACTCCATTAAACCGAAAATGAGCAAAAATAAAATCAAATAATCTACCAAGCGTGAAACTACCACAAATCAGCATCGATAAATAAATGAAACCCAAAACGAACAGAAATTACAATAAATAACCGAGTCAAACTCAAAACAAGCAGAAATTAACATGAATACGGCTCAAAACCCCTATGGTTTCTTAAGGCCTAAACATAATTTGCATTATACTGAAAAAAATACAAATGGATGTAAATTGTCAGTCTACATATACTGATATTTAGTAATCAAAACGTTAATATTATTTGATTTATTAAAGTTATAAAAGTAGAAACATTTATATTTTTTTTAGTAAAGTGCAAATTATGTTCTGGCCTTGGGAAAACTTAGGGGTTTTGAGCCCAACTTATGCTAATTTCTGCTCGTTTTGAGTTTGACTCAGTTATTTATTGTAATTTCTGCTCGTTTTGGGTTTCATTTATTTATCGATGCTGATTTGTGGTAGTTTCACGCTTGGTAGATTATTTGACTTTATTTTTGCTCATTTTCGGTTTAATGGAGTTCTTTACTTTTCTTTGAAAAACTCATTTTGTGAAGTTTTTTTTAATAAATTCTAACAAAATAATTGCCTCTAACACATTATCATTTCATGTTTTTTAGCGCCTATTGATTTATATTTTGGATTCAGAATCAGATACCGTTAAAGATCCAAGGAGTCAGAGTCCTAACTTAGAAAATTAAGTGAATAACAGTTAACAAAATGATAAAATGTATAAATCACAAATGCCATCTTGAAAATATCAGCTACCCATTCTTGCCCGTGGCCTTGAATTAGTTTTGTTTTGTCAGTTTTGTCAGAGTTTCACTTTAAAGCTCTTCCAGAAAAATGTCGAAAAAAAGAATCCATCTATAGAGGTATAATTCAGATTAAACTTTCTTTTATAAAAATAGGAATATCAACTAGCTTTAAGGAAAGAATTTTCTTTATTTCCTTTAATAATTTCCTTCTGGGAAAAATATTGAATATCATTTCGAGTCAAACTTCACAAAAAGGGCAACTCATTCATCTTGAAGAGACTCAATGATAATTAGTTTAAAAACCACTTCGACGAGATCATTTTGTTCTATTAAAAAGAAAAAAAGAATCACTTACAACCACCCATATTTATACTCCAAAGGCATCTAGGTTTATAATAAGAAAGATAAAATCAGAAGTTGGGTATAAAATAACCATTCTTTTGATTTAAATCAATATTTGTAAGGGGGGACAGGATTTCACTTTCATATCCATTTCTCCCCTATAAAATACGCAAAATCAGAGTAAAACTTACACTTTCCAATGATTCCTAGAACCTTTTCTGATAATAAAAGAGGAAATTAGAACCTTTTAAAGGATATAATTTGGTATGGAACCGGCTATGTAAATATTTCCAATGGACCAACGGTTGTTAAAGCATATGTCTAAGGGATTTATCGAAAATTCTAATCATCTGCATTATTTTAGCTTAGAAGAGATTAATTATTAGAAGTTAGGAAGGAACCATCATCCCAATCTATCTCCTTGGATGTGCCACTGGTTATCCCTATAAAGATCTTACCATAGTTAGGATAAGCAGGATGAGATTCGAAGAGGAGAGAGGTGACTCCGTTTACTAATGGTCCATATACAACGTAGCTATGACCTGTAATCCAGCCAATGTCAGCCACGCAGGCAAAAATGTCTCCATCCCGAATGTCAAATACTTGCTGAAAACGAAAAATATCTAAATCTTCATTTTGTTAAGTGCCTGTGAATGCTTTTTGGATGAGTTTAGCTCTACCAGAATTTACGAAGCTCTATCACTAATTAACTCTATTACTAGTATTAAAAAATAAATTCATATATTGTGTAAAAGCAAAAAAAAAAAAATAGTAAGAAACATAGGTCTATTTTGACAAGGTTTAAGAGATCATACGAGTAAGCATGGTGTCCAAAATTGCCATAGTAAAGGTTACGAAATACAAAGCAATATATAAAAATACAAGGTAAGGAATACGAATTTATAAATACTTTAATGCAACGAAAGACAACGTAATCACAAATGATTGACAAAAAACAAGCTCAATTTTGACATTATTTCCCTTTTTTCTTTTCGTGTGTTTCCCAATTTTTTATTTTGAGCACAAAATTGAGCAGCAAAACTTATTGGGAATCCTCTTTATTCAGAACATTATATTAAAATAAGTTTTTTTAAAATAAAAGTACAGAGTGAACACTGTCTCATATTGTCCCCAAAAGCAGCCAATTGGCTCCTTGAATATGAGGCAGTACCTAGCAGGATTGTATGGGCGAGATGTAAAGGCCAAAACAACAACATGACCGTCCTTAGCGTATACACCCCAACCAGAGATGCGCCTGAACACCTAAAAGATAAGTTTTACAGTGAAATTCAGATGGTAATTGATACGTCCCCCGAAAAGACATACTCGTGATTGGAAACGATTTTAATGAGAGAATCGGTGGCAAGCTGAATGACTTTGAACAAGCGATTGGTAATCATGGCCTCGGTAAAAGGTGCTCTAATGGAAACAGACTACTCCTGTTCGCAATGCAGAACAATCTTGATGTGGCTAATACTGGGTTCAGATACAAGCCCTGTCACACATATACCTGGGAATCCCGCGATGGAAGAGTGAAAGCTCAAGCTTATTACCTGGTTATATCGCGAAGGTGAAAGACCATGATGTTAGACTCAAGGGTGCACAGAGGTGCTGATACAGGAACAAAAAATGGACCCGACCACTTCTTACTACAGACTAGGCTAAGGTTCAGACTCAGCATGCAGAAGGCGCCCATGCTAAGTCACAAAATAGATGTATCGAAATTGAAAATAGATAAATACCGAGAATCCTTTATCCTTGAACTTTCCAACCGCTTCGCCACCCTACAAGCCGACTCCGAAAGTATTGATCAGAATTCCGACTCATCAGGATACCCCGCTTCCAAGATAGAGAGAAAATGGAGGATGTAACAAACATCCTCTAAGTTGTAAAACGAAAAGCCAAAAAATGGACCTCTGAGAGAACGCTAAAACTCTCTGCAAAGAAGAAAGAGATAACGAGCAAAAAGTCCGCTGCATATAAACCACTCCGTCAGGAATGCCATAAGTCTTCTAGAGCCGACAGAAAGGCCTACTGGTCAAATATGGCCGATGAGATGGAAAAAGCCGCCTCACGAAATGATACAAGGAAACTTTACCCGTTTCATGGAGAATGTACCGGGAAGAGAAAGCAATCTACCATCCCCTTGCTTAAAGCGAAAGACAAGAAACTGCTCACAAGTAGGGAAAAACGCGTCGAAAAGTGGCGGGCACACTTCCAAGAATTGCTGAGACCGGGAATTACTAGCAGCCGAAACCAACACCCCATAAACTCACCCAACCCGGCAGAAAACCATTCTTATGAAAATGTGTCTACAGACCCACCTACTATAGAGGAAGCAGTCCAGGCAATCAAACTGCTAAAAAAACGCAAAAGTCCTGGAATACATGGCATCTCTGCTGAGCTGCTGAAAGCTCTGCCTGGGTCGACTGCAGATGAGCTACAGGAAATTTTTACGGATGTATGGGACAATGAATACATTCCTGATGAGTGGAAGACATCGATAATTGTCCCTATCCTCAAAAAAGGAGACCAAATAGAATTTAAAACTACCGTCGCATATCCCTCATCCTGATTGCTGCAAAAATGTTCGCAATTATACTTCTAATAGGTTCCAGGACACTAGAAATTTCCGAACACGACCCAACCAAGCAGGATTTAGACCAGACATGGGCTGCTGTGATCAGGTCTTTAGCTTCCGACAGGTCCTAGAACAATGCTCGAAACTCCAGCAGGAGACAATCCAAATCTTCATCGATTTCATCACGGCCTTTGACTCGGTCCATCGGGACGTCATATGGGTCGCAATGAGAGAGGATGGAGTCCCTGAAAAGATCATCAGACTGTTGAACGCATACTACGATGGAACCAAGGCCCAAGTTAGAGTTGATAGTGAGCTTTCAGGTCTGATCCTGATTGAGGAGGGTGTACGTCAAGGATGTGTTCTGTAACCGACCTTATTCAACTTCGTCATTGATTAGATTCTATTCGACAAGTATAAAGGTGTGGAAGTGAGCCCGTCCTTCTCTGTCACAGATATTGATTACGCTGATGATGTGGACATACTTTATGAACCTGTTACGGATGCCCAGGCCATGATTAATGAAGTAACAAGCAGAGCACTTTTGACTGACCTCCAAATAAGTCTACCGAAGACGACCGAAACGATGCGGACAGCTGGGATGGATGACACCCCCGTGGTCCTAAATGATAGTCAAATCGAGGACGTTCAGTCGTTTATATACCTTGGCTCAATGATAAATGCAATTGGAGTATCATCAGAGGAGATGCTCAGCATGGAACGTCTTTCTGCAACTAAAGAGCTCGCTTTGGAAGCGTAGCGAAATCTTTTCACGCTCAAAGCTACGAGTTTACGAAGCCATGGTACTCTCTGTTCTTCTCTATGGCTGTGAACTTGGTCACTGAAAACAGCGAAAGTGTCAACTTGGACGTATTCCATCACAAATGCCTGCGATACATACTCGGTATTCGCCTCTCAGACAGAGTCTCGAACGAAGAGGTCAAGAGAAGAGGCGGGGATCGCCCACTTGTCTTTGATGTTGTGAAAATGAGGCGTCTGAGGTGGTTTGGCCACAACATGTGGAGATCAGAAGAGCATATTACAAAAAAATGCCTCAGATGCCTTCCACTACCAGAATGGAAGAAGAAAGCAGGAGGACAGAAGAAAACATGGCTTACGACAGTCAAGACTGACCTAGAGCCTATTGGGGGTTTCAATAGTTTGGGCGACGCTGGGATTGTCACTGGCTTGAAATTATTGGAGCCTGCCACCCTGGAGCGAAATCTCTGGAAGGAAACATGTCGTCGTCTGCTGGGCGCCACGATGAGCCTGGATACGGCTTGAACGTGCTTAAAGTAAGTAAGTAAGCAAGTCCGTAAAATAATCTGCTAATCTCCACCTAATAGCTAGTATACAACTATGCAGTACGCTATAACCGCTGGGTTTATTGGATAAATGGTCAATAGCAACGGTACAATTTTTTTATTATTTTGTTTTCTGGACTCCATGTATCTTCACAGGATTATACCGAACGCCAGTGCGACTTTTGGGGCTCGGAGGCTCCAAAAATACCCTTTTACTAGTTTTCAGAGTTTTTAATTCGCTAAAATTCTTTCCTTACGTGGGCAAAATCGTTGCTTTGCCGGAGAAAATGCCATAAATCGGCACGCAACTTTCTGCATGCATGCATAAACATTCTTCTCTGCAAAAAAAAAATAATAAAAAAAACAAACTGCATTTTGTATATAGACTCAACATTGTGTCCCTTTTGGTGGTATTTAGCCCTCCTTCCAAAAATTAAACAAATTTGAAACTAATGAATTTAAGTATAACATAAATAGTAGTTTGAGTTGATATTGTACTCCAAAATTTTTTTTTGTCTTTTGGTTTCAATTGGTAAGGGCCGCTCTTTAGTAAGTTACTCATAGTTTTTTTTTTATGGAAATTGTCTGACCGAGTAATCTTTTAAACTCGTGGGAGGCTGCGACACCCTCCCCCTCAATCCTTTTTTTTCACGTTTAACAATACTCTACTCATCCAATCATCCAAAAAATGCAACCCATAAAAAATTTTTCAAGAGACCTGAAATACATAAAAAAAATAGGGTCAAAATTTTCAGTTCTTAAAAGGAGGTTTTCAACCATTTTTTCTCAAAGGGGATATCATCCACACCTCTCCCTTCTGCGCAGATATGCAAATGAACGAAACATTTTATGTTACATCTAAAGTAATACTGCAACAAGAGGGGAGCTGTCACCTCGCAGTCCCCATATCACAGGTTTAGCCCAAAATAATCCTGAGAATGAAAGAGGGTAAGGCAAAAAACTCCTCCCGCTCCAATTCTGAAAGCGCAATGAAATTTATAAGATTTTGGCCAAAAAATTTTGAGAGTCTGGCACCTTCGATGCGACCATACTATGATCCACCGATTCTCCTTTCATATAACTGATGCAACTATAAACAATTGTAAAGACTTCTATAAAGCATAAAAAAACCGGTTAAATAAAGTTTAACAAAAACTTACTATATTGTCCGTTTATTTTCTACGGGTTGCATGTAACTTTGGGAATAAATACACCGCCACGCGGCAGCATGGCCTCTGAAACAGGGAAGCTAAATGTAAAACTTCTCTACAATTATAAATCGACCTGTCGTCTCAGATTTTTCACTCGACTGCAACCGAAATAGTTATTGTATGCCAAGAACGGTAAAAAAAACACCACTTCTTTGTGCCAGAATCTCTTTTGCTAGTTGAAAACAGCACTAGTATTTTCAACTCCGTTCGAATGATCTCCCTCACAGCATTCTACGGTCATTGCTCCAATACAATCGCCACTAAAAAAAACAACAACAAACAAACACGCGCCCATGACGCGCCAAAAAAATATTGTTGGCATGTGTGTAACCTGAATGCTAAGCGTAGATTGGGACCCCATGTGGAAATGAAAAAAATATTGTTGGTATGTGTGTAACCTGAATGCTAAGCGTAGATTGGGTCCCCATCTGAAAATGAAAAAAATATTGTTGGTATGTGTGTAGCGCATGCATGGTTACCGCTAAGGAAACAGTCTAACCATTCTCGGCTTTATGCATACGTGAATAAGTTCTAAGGCGAGAGAGGAAGTTAGGAAATTTTTTGGAGGCACCCACCTCACCTTCCCAGAGTCTCAGGCAAGTGACCCTAAACTAGGAAAAGTGGAAATTTGTTCAGATTGCTGAACTAAGCTGAGGCAATGAATAGATACTATTGGGAAAGTGATTGGAGACGCTGGGTATCCGTGAACAAGGGCTAAATTGAGAGAGGAATTTGGGACGATATTTGGGGGCGCCCAACCGCCCAGAGTCTCGGGCAAGTGACCCAAAAATTTGAAAAATTTGTGAAAAATTGAAATTTTCTCAGAATGTGGGGCTGAACTTAGGCAACGAATAGGTACTATTTGAAAGATAAAGATGGCTTTAAACGATTGTTTGCCTGTTATTTCAAGCAAATTAATGGTCATGTGTCAATTCTAAATTCTTGGTCAACCTTCTTAAGACCATAGGCGGGCGTGCCTTGTTTGCCTCTCATTACAGGCAACCTAAAGGTCTTACGTCAATTTTAAATTCTTGGTCAATATGCCTGAGACTCTAGGCAGGCATGCCTTTCTAAAAAACTAACAAACAAGTATGTGTCCAATAAGAGAGTCATGCATACTCCCGCCATTTACCCGTGCCCCAGCCATTTAAACATTTGCCTCTCAATTACTTGGACTATCTGTCTTGGCTTTTCTCTGTCTACAATTAGCCATGTCTTGATGCAACCTATGCAACCTACTGCAAAATACTTGATAACTTCAATTCACGAAAATCCAAAGAAAAAAATTTAGAATATTGTAAACAGGGGCTTAAAACATCTAATACCAGGGTCTTCTAACATCCAGAATTTGACAGGTTAATTTTCATCAATAACACTGCCTTTCATGGGGTGTATCCCTCTTTTTTAGGGTTAAGTGAATTTTCTTGGGGTTGTAGCTTTTGATGAGTAATTCAAAACTTAATAAATTTTACATATTTGGAATCATCATAAAATCCAGATCTTTCGTTCCAAGGATTGTTAACAAAATTCCTTTGTTTGAGAGTCTCGGTTGTTATTAGCATGAGCTGCACTACACTTACAGTTCATAATCATGTTCTGTTTGATTTGACCAACAATTTCTGTTGGTGCAGCGCAAAATCACTGTCCGTTAAAAGAATTAGTAATGCTTTCCTTTCGATCTTTAAAAAATTAAAAAAAAAACCAGTTTTTTTAACTGAAAGTAAGGAACGACGTTAAAACTTAAAACGAACAGAAATTATTCCGTATATGAAAGGGGCTGTTCCCTCTTCAACGCCTCGCTCTTTACGCTAAATTTTTTTATTGTTAAAAAAAACAGAGTTTCTGGAAACTTGTTTAATTTTATTTACGAACGTTTTTATTAGTAATAAATATACGTAACTTACGAATTAACTTACGTAACGAACTTCTATATTCATAGATTTTTAATACGTATATTAGGGGGTTCGACCCCTAGTCAATACCTTGCTCTTTAAGTTAAAGTTCGAAATTTGTTCCAATTCTTAAAAAATGACCCATTAATCGCAAAGGCCGTTAACTAGAATAAATAGCTCTTATGAAAGTACTAAAAAATCTTTGGCTTAAAGAGCGAGGACCAGGGGGTGAACCCAATCATATACGTAATATTTTCTGTTCGTTTTAAGTTTTGATGTTGCTCCTTACTTTCAGTTGAATTTTTTTTTTATTATTTAATTTCTGATCTTTTTCTTTGATAATGATGGTAAATCAAGTGCCCCCTTCATAGCAATGTCCCTTCCCCCATGAAAACTTCCTTCATGGAAAGATCCTCCCATATACCCCCCCCCACCTACCAGAAAAATCCCCCCTGAAAACGTCTGTATACTTCCCAATAACCAATACTATATGTTAACTTTGGGTAAAGTTCATAACTTTCAGCCCTCCCCCCGGGGACTTCGGGGGATTAAGTCATCCTAAAAGACATAGTTATCATATTTTCGACCATGCTGAACAAAATGGCTATCTCAAAATTTTGATCGGGTGACTTTGGGAAAAAAATGAGCGTGGGAGGAGGCCTAGTTACCCTCCATTTTTTGTCACTTAAAAAGGGCACTAGAACTTTTAATTTCCGTTCCAATGAGCCCTCCCATGATATTCTAGGACCACTGGGTCGATACGATCACCCCTGAAAAAACAAAACAAAAAAACAAATAAACTCATCCGTGATCTTTCTTCTGGCAATGCAAAATTCCACATTTTTGTAGATAGGTGCTTGAAAGCTCTACAGTTGGGTTCTCTTATACGCTGAATAAGATGGTGTGAGTTTCATTAAGGTTCTATAACTTTTAGGGGTCTTTCCCCCTTTTTTCGAAAATCAGCCAAATATTCTCAGGTGCGTAACTTTTGATGGGTAAGACTATACTTGATGAAACTTATATATTTGAAATCAAAATTAAAATCTGATTCTTTTGATGTATCTATGGGTATTAAAATTCCGTTTTTTAGAGTTTCGGTTACCATTGAGCCGGGTCGCTCCTTACTTACAGTTCGTTACCACGAACTGTTTGATAAAATTTGGCACAGTAACCATATACTTAACTTTTTTCTGTTTTTACTTTGCACAGATTTCCAGAATGATTTTCCATAAGGCAAAGTGTCAAAACCAGGAGTGAAAGCACTCGATATGGCTTCTCATCTTTTTCGTCATTCATTGTTTTTATTTTCTTGTTTTTAGAATTTTGAAAGCCTTTAATTCATTCCTCAAATGCCAATTTTACTGTATTAGAAAGGGCAGGTTCTCACTTACTTGAAGGTACCACGATATCATCCCAAATTCATCTTTAGTAATGATGAAATCAAAAGAGTCAAATTGCTTCGCCTCTTGGGAAATCATTTCTAACCAAACCTTTCTTCGAAAACCCACAGTGACTGAATGTGATCTAGATGAACAACCAAGTTTGGAAGTAATTTAAAGCAACCAAAACGTTCTTCAATCGAGGTAAATCATCCTTATAAAAGTGACAAATAAGATCTGCTACCAATTATAAATAGCGTCTATAGATGGGACGCCAGAAATTTTTTTGTCACTGCTCCAGAGCATGGAAAATATGATCAGTTTCATAGGCTGCAGCAGGACTAACTAACTTATGCCTCTAAATGAAAGGTTGAATCTAGCATTAGCGGTTGTCGTCTAAAAGTTCATTCACTCACCACTTTCTATAGAGCTTTCTCTCCTTAAAATGATGCTTGAGAAACACAGAAGACAAACAATATGATTCATGCAAGTTAAGAGGATATGTAGGAGACAATACTCAAGAAATAGCTTCCTTTGGCTCAACATATCCATTTGAAAGTCTGTCTAAGACTAAACGGCACTCCATTTTTATTTTTGAACAAGGTCTCTACACATATTGCTACCCAAGAGGCATAAGAGGAGCAGTGGTACATCGGACTATTTCAACACACATGGCTATGATTGCTAAAGTCAGATATTGAAACAACTAGAGAATGCAATTGATATTTCAATAATCGTTATTAAAATTCTGCTCAGGACGGGAGCTTTACTACTTGGCTGGTTGCCATAGATTCTGGACATGCTTTTATAGTCCAGGAACAGGATGCCTGTAGAGCATGTAGGAGGTTTAGGATTAAGATAATTTCTTAAACCACATTGGCCTGCCATAAAAAAGAAAAAAATCTAAAGAAAAAAAGATCAAAAATATATATATTTTTTTAAGTCAACGAAAATACTGAAAAACAAAGCGAATATTTAGGAAGGAGAACCGCCATCCTTCTTCAGCGCGAACAGAAACTTTCGAGAAAAATGCCAAAAAAATGTGGAAAGACAAAGAAAACCAAACAACGCGGAGAGTCAACGTGAAAAAAAAACGAATAAATAAAAAACGCATAAAAGCCAAAATTAGAAGATGAATAGAATTGAATGAAAATCAAAATTAGAAGAATTAAAACCAAAAACCTAACACCAAAGGCGAGTCACTTACCAATACCCACGACTAGCAAAAAATCCAATTATCTTTGACTAGTCTCTTCGGATACTAGTGAATGACAATGCCTGGTGAACAATTCATTCGCTAAGCAAGCAATCAACAATTAATTACACGGAGGAGCTATCAGCTATGTCATATGATTTCTGATATCTATAATCGCTTCTCGTGCAAAAGCTCTTTTAGATATGAAAGGTTAAGGATGCATTTCATTTTGTGAATACGAAGGTCATTCAAGGTTTATTTCAGGGATGACTAAAGTATTAGCTTCTCTTTTGAAAAAAAAAAAAAAAAAATATGAGTCACTTATTCTTAAATCACCAGTATCTCTGTTCAAAGCTAGAACTAAATTTTGGTAATTATAAATCTCAAGAGCCTCTCTGTATTGCTGGACGATACCTTTGTTATTTGAAATTGAAGTACCTTGGTTAATTAGAATAGTATGTTCCGGGTGGTCGTAAATGTGCTCTGCAAAGGCTGAGTCAAAATTTTCTTTTTTTTTCCTCTTTTTAAGGGCTTTATCAATTGAAGTAGTGTGCTGAGGTTTTCACTCTGTTTAATTCTTCTAATTTGTTTTTATTGAATTTCATTAATCTTCTAATTTTGGATTTTATGGGTTATTTTTTATTGATTTGTTTATCACGTTGACTCTCCGCGATCTTTGGTTTTCTTTGTTTTCCACATTTTTTTTTTTTTTTTGGCATTTTCCTAAAAACAAAGAAAATTACATGTTTGCATGGGTGGCACTTATCTGCCTTTTTTTTTGCCAAGACTAGAAGGCTACCGCAAGACTGTAGAGATATTTAACGGCTAATTTAAAATCTACTGCTCATATCTACGTACCTTTTATAAAATCGTATGATAGCACTAAAATAGTGTTTAGAGAAACCACATTTTTGGGTGCCTTAGAGTTGATTTATATAGAGATAGATATTATATAGAGATTTATAAAGAGATAGAGATATTATATAGAGTTGATTTTTAGTGAGTAGTTTAAGCTTCATCCGTAATGCCTTCAAAGTGTAGTTTGCTCATTACTCCAGCTACGAAAGACTGAAAGTTCTTCCTGTATTATTACTAAGAATCAGATGCTACGCTGCTGGTTGCCACATGATACTTTGGTGTTTCTAATTTTCTGTTTGCGCTGAAGAAAGGAGGCGGTTGTCCTCTCGAAATATTCACTTTGTTTTTCAGTATTTTTGTTGACCCTAAAAACATCCATTTTTTATCGTTTTTTCTTTAGAATTTTTATTGTCCCAGATTAATGTCTGACTGGCAGATATGGCCTAATAAATTGAAATAACCACAAGAATAACCACAGGTACAAAACATAGCAACATTAATAGCCAAAGATACTTCTGTTAAAATGTCTTTCAATATCCAGAATCCAAAAAGTGAAAGAAGAATACCTTCTTTCCAGTTCAAAGACATGTCTCGAGCAAATTCAAATTCACGTTAGACTAACTAAATAGTATTTGGCATTTCGAAAGAGCGTTTGATGCATAGAAAAATCTATAATAAGTGCCTTTTTAGAGAATTAGGGTGAAAGAGGTTTTATTTGAAACAAAGTTGACGTGACGTTGCTCAGGAGACAATTTATCTTAGCTAAGGATCAGACTTTTGCCAAGTCACGACTTTTAACAAATTGAAAAGATGTTCCTTAAAAACTTATCTGATTAAACTTCAATAATCGATTGAAGTTCATTTCTGAAAAACAATTTGGGGATTTCCGACCTGGGAATTCTAATAAAAATACTTAGCTTTTAGATAAAGTGGTAAGATGATTACAGCGAAGAGTGTCCAAAGGTTAGAAAAAGATTCGGCTATCCTATGAAAGTGCGTTTTTATACCAAGTATAGAATTTCGTATATTTGTAAATAGGAATTTTACACCAAGACTCTACGATCCCTATATGATAAACACTGTTTCCACTCTTTTCCAAAAATATCTTCTAATATAAATATTTTCTGCAAACTGATATCTTTCTGGTCATATGGAAGAAAATTCCTTTTCACCTACCGTTGATAACCACAAGCGGTTTGACATGGTATGATATCCATCCTTCTACTAAACTGCATTTATGTGGTCTCTATTTTAACTAGGTTATTTGTATTATTTGCGTCCCTTGCCCTTCGACCTGCAAGGAACAAAAACACCCCCATGACGTTTTTGGACCTTTTGACCGTTCATAATAAATGTTTATCAAAGAATTTTGATTCTGCACCATGTAGAGTTGAAGAAAAGTTTCCGTTAAAAGGGTGGTTAGCTTTCTCTTTATCCTTTGTTCAATATGATTAATTAAAAAAAAAAAATCCGAAAAATAAATTTTTCAAAGAAAAGTGAAGGCCATTTTAAACTTAAGCTCAGCAGATACAAATACCTTTTAAAATTCAAACTCAAAATGACCAGAAATTACTATTAAAGAATAAATGAAACCCAAAACGAACAGAAATTAAATAAACAATCATAGCCAAAACATACAACAGGTTATAATATAAATGAATAAATAGATCTTAAAGCGAGTAATGCTTAGATTAAATATGAAAATCAAGCTTAAAACGAAAAAAAATTTTCCTATTGAAGTATAAATGAAACTTAAAACGAACAGAAATTAAATAAACAATCAAAGCAAACAAACATACAATAGATATTAATTTAAAATCATAAATAAATTTTAAAACGAGTGAAACTTAAATTGAATATGCAAATTAAGCTTGAAACGAACAAAAATCACAACAAACAAGAGTTTGGGTATGACCTCCTTCTCTCTCTGTAAAAGTCTAAAACCTACTGCGTCATTGGTGCTTTACTGAAAACCAATTTTATGACAAATATTTTCTTTTGTACTTAATATTGAAAATAAACATTAAAATTATGGTAACAATTTGAACTGATGAGCTTTCAGCAATAATATCATTATTAATATCATTATAGAGCAAACATTCAATTTGATGTTGTTTATACGTTTCAAGATTGTACAAGACGCATATAGTTTTCAGTAAAGCGCCAATGACGCAGTAGGTTTGAGACTTTTACAGTGAGAGAAGGAGGTCATACTCAAACTCTTGTTTGTGGTGATTTTTGTTCGTTTCAAGCTTGATTTGCATATTCAATTTAAGTTTTACTCGTTTTAATATTCATCAAACTATCAGAACTGATATCAAAGTAACAATATCAAAGTGAAAAAATGGGTTTGTGTCAACCACGGAGTTTTTATTATCTGATGTTTGAACTATTTTAAACAAAATTGCTATCTCTAAATTTTTATCGGATGGGTTTGGGAAAAAGGGCGTGGGGGACTAAATTAAGCTTCGGTCTCTTTTGACTCTTTAAAAGTGAACTAGAACTTTCTATTTTCAATCAAATGAGCCCTCTATGAAGTTTATACGAGCATCCCTTTCATAAGAATCATACATGCCCTTAGGGCATAACTTAGAAAGCCTTCCCCTGTGCACTAGGGGGTTCTATTGACACAGGATTTTTTCTTATCCAACCTTTGAACTATTTTTGACAAAATGTCTACCTCAAAATTTTCATTAGATGGGTTTTGAAAAAGAAGGCGTGGGGGGGGGGGGCTAGCTGCCCTCGGATCTCTTTTGACTATTAAAGACTGAGCTCGAACTTTCAATATCAAATCAAATGAGCCCTCTCTGAAGTTTATACGAGCATCCCTTTCATACGAACAATATATGCCCCAGGGCATAACTTACAACGCCTGCCCCCGGGCCCTGGGGGGTTGTGACGACACCTGAGTTTTTGTTATCTGACTTTTGAGCAATTTTTAACTTAATGGTTATCTCAATATTTTTATTGGATGCAGTTGGGGAAAAAGAGGCGTGGGGGGAGGGCTAGTTGCCCTCCAATTTCTTTTGACTCTAAAAAACCGAACTAGAAATTTCAACTTCCAATCAAATGAGCCATCTTTGAATTTTTTACGAGCATCCTTTCAATAAGAACCATATATTCCCCCAGGGCATAACTTACAACACCTACTCTCGGGCCCTGGGGGGCTGTGTTGACCCTTGAATTTTTGTTATATGGTCTTTGAACTATTTAACAAAAAGCTATCTCCAAGTTCTTATTGGATGGGTTTGAGGAAAAAAGGGCGTGGAGGGAGGGGGGGCTAGTTGCCCTGCAACCTCTTTTTACTCTTAAAAAGTGAACTCGAACTTTCAGTTTCGAATCAAATGATCCCTCTTTGAAGTAAATACGAGCATCCCTTCAATAAGATCCATATATGCCCCAGGGCATAACTTACAATGCCTGCCCCGGGCCCTGGTGGGTTGTTTCGACGCCAGAATTTTTGTTATATGATCTTTGAACTATTTTTAACAAAATAACTATCTTAAAATTTTTATTGGATGCATTTGGGAAAAAAAGGGTTTGGGGGAGGGGCGGTAAGCTGGTTACCCTCCAATATCTTTTGACGGTTAAAAAGTGAACTACAATTTTCAATTTCCAATAAAATGAGCCCTCTCTGAAGTTTATGCGAGCATTCCTTCCATAAGAACCATATATGGCCCCAGGGCATAACTTATAACCCTTGCCCCTGAAGACTGTGGGGGGAGTGTCCTGCTCAAAAATATAATTTCCGGAACTTTCAACTACGTTGAACAAAATGGCTGTATCAAAATTTTGATTGAATGTGTTTGGGGAAATGGTGGGCGTGGAAGGGGTGTCAGTTGCCTTAGACTCACTTTTGACTATTAAAAGGGGAACTAGCCATTTAAATTTCCGATCAAATGAGATCTTTCTGAAGTTTCTACAACAACGTTGTCTGTACAAAACCTTATATGCCCCCAGGACATAACTTACAACGCTTGCCTGAGGGCTGTGGGGGAGTTGTCATCTTCAAAGACCTAATTTCCAGAACTTAAAGCTACGTTTACTAAAATGGCTATCTAAAAATTTTGATTGAATGTGTTTGGGGATAAGGTGGGCGTGAGAGGGGGGTTAGTTGCCCTCCAGTCACTTTCAAATATTAAAAAGGGCACTAGCACTTTGAATTTCCAACCGAATGAGCCTTTTTTGAAGTTTCTACGACAACGCCTTCTATAAAAACCTCGAATGTCCCCAGGGCATAACTTAAATCCCTTGCCCTGAGGGTTGTCGGGGAGTGTCTTCCTCAAAAACATATTTTCTATCTGGAAATCAACTACACTGAACAAAATGGCTATCTCAAGATTTTGATTGGATGTGTTTGGGGCAATGATGGACGTGGGGGGGCTAGCTGCACTCCAATTACTTTTGACTATTGAAAAGGGAACTAGCCCTTTTAATTTCCAACCGAATGAGACTTTTTTGAAGTTTCTACGACAACACCTTCTATAAAAACCTTATATGCCCCCAGGACATAACTTAAAACCCTTGCCCTGAGGGCTACGCTGAACAAAATGGCTATCTCAAAATTTTGATTGGATGTGTTCGAGTGAATGATGGGTGTGGATGGGGGCTAGTTGCCCTCCAATCACTTTCGACTAAAAAAGGCACTAGCCCATTGTATTTCCAATTGAATGAGCCTTTATTGAAGTTTCTACGACAACGCCTTCTATAAAAACCTTATATGCCCCCAGGGCATAACGTAAAATCCTTGCCCTGAGGTTTGCGGGAGAGTGTCCTCGTCAAAAACATATTTTCTATGTGGAAATCAACTACGCTGAACAAGATGGCTATCTTAAAATTTTGATTGTATGTGTTTGGGGGAATGATGGGCGTGGGGGGGGCTAGTTGCCCTCCAATCACTTTCGACTATTAAAACGGGCACTAGCCCTTTGAATTTCCAATCGAATGAGCCTGTTTTGAAGTTTCTACGACAACACATTCAATAAAAACCTTATATGCCCCCAGGGCATAACTTAAAACCCTTGCCCTAAGGGTTGTGGTGGAGTGTCCTCCTCAAAAACATATTTTCTATTTGGAAATCAACTATTCTGAACAAAATGGCTATCTCAAAATTTTGATTGGATGTGTTTGGATGTGTTGGTGGGCGTTGAAGGGGTTTTAGTTGCTCTCCAATTACTTTCGATTATTAAAAAGAGAACTAGAACTCTCGATTTCCAATCGAATGAGCCCCCTTTGAAGTTTCTACGATGACCCCTTCCATATGAAGTGCCTCTGGAAAAAAAAAATAATAAAACATTGGAGCCGTATGGCCTTTACTATAGGCAACGCTATAGCGTTGCCTGATGAGACTGAGGATAAAAATCATCATAAAATCTGATAAATTCATCACCCTTTGTTGAGTCAACGCTGTTGTGGTAGTTATAGTACACAAGCTTTATTTTTTGGTATGCCCCTTGCTCTGTGTTTCTTTTCAATACTATATTTTTTTAAGCTGATCTAATAAAAAAAAAGATAAGGACTTAATGCGCAAAAGACAGCCCAAAAGGTGCCATATCACACAAAATAAGTTTTAAAGAAGAACAGAAAAACTAATTTCGGTTTTCAGGTTGTTATCAAGAACTTACTGCTTGTAGGAAGAAATTATTCTGGAAACCAAGATTCTTTAAAACATATTTGATACATCAATAACTCCATTTCCGAACTATATCTATGAGTGAGAAAAGAGGATATAACACAAATTGGGAAACAAAAATTCTACATAATTTGAATATAAAACAAGATTGAAGAAAACAGATTGAACTAATCGACATTCATAACTTAATTGGCTTGGCTGTAAGGAATTGGCTGTAAATCCAAGTCTCAAAACAAACTTCACGATTGCCTTTTGAATTAGAGCAGCCGATTACTAGCCAAAGAGCCAAAAAAAGCAGCCATGAAAGAAACTAGCGAAGAAACTAGCGATTTAGACAGCGTAAACTTGAGTGAGTGGCGTATAATACACAAGTACCCCGTCATTTATGTATGGAGACATACTTAAAAATTATTATAACAAAAACTGCTCTCACATATTAACATAACTCTTGTCTTTTCTCTCTTCTAACATCATTATTAAATAAAATAAACAGATCCCAAATGTTACTCGTCTTGTTTTGTTATAGCAGATAAAATCTGGGCGTTTCGAACTGTTTTGTCGAAACACTGCTATTCATGGAGCTCTCAAAAGGTGCCATAAGAAATAGAGGCAAGTATTTTTGTTAGCACAAAAAGTTACAAAACAGCCGAATTCAGCAATGAAGTCTGATCTGTCGATAAGACGAGTGAATCGAAGTTTTGAAGTTTCAACTTAAAATGAAGGCAAATAAAGGAGATGCACCCGAGTGTTTCTAGTATTATCCACACTTTAATTAAAACAAGTTTATCACGGCAAGGTGATAGAGCAACTCAACATAATCCGTTTTCATCCACACCTATCCTGGCTAGTTGTGAAGTTATTGAGCTTCAGGTGACAAAATTTAAACCCATAAATTACGGTATATTTTCAACTCAATAGGTGGTAATACTGTTATAGTTAGTCCAGTGAGCAATATTTATTAATGGGCCTTTTTATCAGCGAAATACTATCAAGTTAAATATAATTCACGAGCGCTTATAGCATTCCCTTATCATTGACAATCATTTACATACTTTAATTGACTGAGTCAATTCATTTGAGGCATAATTCATTTATGTACACTATTTCTTTAGGACGGAGTAAGCGAAGTGACTCTTTAAGCTAAACCCGAGTCGACCCAGCTTTGAATAGTACCTATAGGAATCTTGGAGAAAAACAGGGGCATTTTTGGATGATTCGTCCCAAACCCCACAGAGCTCTCTGACAAAGCCAGAGTATCAGGAGATCGGCATCTGCGCTACTCGGACCTTATTGGTATGCATGCAAAATGTTTGTTTTAACCTGTGGTAACTGTCAGAAGATTGATGCTCTGCTTGGCAAAACAAGGCCTGGGGTTCAGTTCCCGCAATCGCAAAGTTGTGTGACAGGCTTGCTACCTGTCCCTGTAAAAAAAAAAGACCATACAACTGAAACGTCGACAATAACCTGTCAACACCCTAAGCACGATCAATGGCTCGAGAGGATGTTTATTCTTTATTTTATCCACACAGCATTGCATAGTTTTTCACCAGTTATTAGGGATGAGAGAAGGTACAACCCTTCTGCGGCTCAAATTTGGGTCCATTCAGCAACTGAAATGTCGACAATAACCTGTCAACA
>JAQQPU010006691.1:24103-41196 GCA_029168905.1 Artemia sp. Kazakhstan ARC1039
TCCGCACAGCATTGCATAGTTTTTCACCAGTTATTAGGGATGAGAGATGGTACAACCCTTCTGCGGCTCATATTTGGGTCCATTCAGCAACTGAAATGTCGACAATAACCTGTAAACACCCTAAGCACGATCAATGACTCGGGAGGATCTTTATTCTTTATTTTATCCACACAGCATTGCATAGTTTTTCACCAGTTATTAGGGCTGAGAGAGGGTACTACCCTTCTGCGGCTCATTTTTGGGTCCACCCAGCAACTGAAATGTCGACAATAACCTGTCAACGCCCTATGCTCAATCAATGGCTCGGGAGGATCTTTATCCTTTTTTATCCACAAAGCATTGTATAATTTCTCATCAATTATTAGGGATGAGAATAGGTATGGCTTTTACGCGGCTCAAGTTTGGGTTCATCCATCTTTTCCAAGAAGGGTTCTTCAGATTAATATGAAGGGGCAAGAGGAGCAAAACCGGTACCCTCTCTATATCTGAGGGAGCATATTTGGACCAAAAGCGCTAAACTTCTACATATTTGTTAAAAATAAAAATTGAACCAAAATGTCACACAGTCAGATCTTAAACTAAAACATAAATTGATTTTAATAATCTAAATCTAATTAAATTTTCATGTAAATCAAAACTTACATAATGTATTATTTGCTCTCAATGAAATAAATACGCACAGGTAGTATTTATTCATCCAACTAATCACCTAGAAATTGAATTGATAAATATTTCCTTAGTTTGACTGTCTTTGTACCTTTTTAAAACTGAAATTCTTCTAAGGATTTTCAATTAGTACTATTATGAAGAACAAATTGGGCATGCGGCCCCCACAATACCCTCGCCCTTGCTCTCAAAACTATTTTTTTCAGAAAGGCATGGATATTACACCATGTTTGGAGTGGACTAATGCAAGGATTTCTAATCTGTATTATTAGAGGCATAAAGTGAGCCGGTTCTTTTGGTCGCAAAGTTACATTCATGGATTCAAGTGCTTAAGCCAATATGACGGTTGAAAACAAATTCAGTAAATTAAAATAATACCAGGTTATTTCTCTACTTGGCAGACTTGCACTAAAGAAAGTCTGTTAAATGACTCGCAAAACCTTTTTAAGAGTTTGAATTATGGGTCACATAACATTAAAAAGAGAATCACAAAACGAAAATTGTGAAACTTAGCTGTCAAGATTAGGAGAAAAACGGTTCATAAATTTTAATGGATAAGTTTGTCCCCAGGTTGAAGATAATAGCTCCAGGAAGTATTAGCGTTGCTCTACAAAGGAAAAACCGATAGAGCTTAGTGTTACATACTCCAATAGATGTACACATTTCATTTAGCTGTCTTTACTTGCTATGGAAGAATTAACACGTGGCTAAAAACTGTTTGATAGGCGACTTGGCATTCAATTATATATTTGGCAGAAACTGAACATATCAAAATAAGATCTCCTTATTCAGTAGGCTAATGATGAAAATAATATTTTTAAACTGCATTTCGTAATTATTCAGTTCATTTCGAAAAAAATAAGTTCACTCGAAATGTTAAATCTAATCTTTTTTCAATTTTTCCCTCTGCCTGTCTGTCTCCGTCCCCTTCCTCACTCCCCCAACCTCTCTCTCGCACTCTCTCTCTAGTCCCCTTTCCTGTGCTCTCACTTCTTTAATCTCCGTTTCTTGTCTGTATCTCTTTTTATTCTTTCTCTTTTTCTCACTTCTCTTACTCTCTTCCCTTGATTTCTATTTACCGTTCTACTTTTCTTTACATCCCTCTCTTCCTTCTCTCACTCCCTCTCTCTGTTTTTGTCACAAATTCTTTAGCATAAATACCTTATGAGTAAAACTTGCGTAAAGTAAATAGCCAGCAGTGGAATGTACAAGTCCTTTTGGTTTCCCAGTACTCCCAGAGGTATACAACATAAACAGACCATCTTCGCTATTCATTGACTCAGGAACGCATTCAATACTTTGAGCTTCCATGGCCTAAAATGAAATAACAAAACTAAAAGATATATGCACAAGGTCCAAACCTTCAGAAGTAAATAGGAAAGTCTTTGATAGGAATAAAGTTTGAATAAATAATTTGCAGGCTATAGCGTTTAAATTTGCTGTATTTATATGCGTCTCTCTTTTGCCTTAAAAAGGGGATTCCTACAACCAAACATGGGAAAAAGAATTTTATTGAACCTCATATTCAAGAATTCAATTGAATTATAAATAAGCAAAAACAAAATATTTGACAAAGAAAAAGGAGTACCACCTTCATAATTTGAACTTTCTACAATACAAGATGCTTTTTCTCGGGACTAGTACAAAATATAAATTCAAACATGGTCCTCAGCTTTTTAAGAAAGTATTATCAAGGTTCTCATGGGAAATGGTTAAGATACCGTTTACCACCCTTAGTCAAATAAAATAGAAAGTAATAGATTTTCTATAGTCTGGATGTTCTTCTTCCAAACCTAAACTTGTTAGTGACATCAGCTAATGTCTTTGGTTTATTTTTTGGTGCTTCAAGACCTATGTGATTCTACAGTTTTTGAATCCTTGTCGCGATCACGTCTGCTAGATGGGGACGTCAGATCCCAAATGAAGTAAGATCCAAGCTCATACCTGTCTTTTCAGGGTCTGTACCTGATCCAACTTCCGTGAGAAGGGAGACTACGCTGTTAAAGTTTTATTTTCGTAAGCCTAATTGCTAGGGAAGTTACAAAATTAATTCAACAGAACCTGGTCAACAGCTACAGCTATGATGTCGAGTATCTGTGGTCGATCTTATATTTGTTTCTTGAAGAGCTACAATCTTGTCATTTCTATCCATGAAAAGAGCCTAGCGAATCTCAATAAGTTTGGTAAGGATCATGGATGGGACTTTTGTTGCATCTTTAGCTTGCTCAAGCCCAATCCAACAGACAAATTCCAAGTGTTGCTCCACAACTGTGACCCACGGGTCACATTTGCTGCAACACATCGTTAGGTCTTGGCACTCAAGGTCCAATCTCACAAAGATATATAGCTTAGGTAACATTAACACTAGTTTCTACTATTAATAATAGTTCTACAGAAATAACAAAAGCGGGGAATAGTCCAGGGTGTTCGAGGTAGTGATTTGCATTGAAGGATATTTCGCTCTTAAAAATTGATCTCTGTTGTAATTATCATATATATGGTCTAATAAGTCAAAATTATAGAGCAGTGTAATATGAAAATAGAATACAAATCTAATATATTTATTTTTAGCAAAGATTCAGCTGGCTTATTTACAATTACTAAACACACATAACAAAAATCGATTTATGTAATCAGAGGTAAAGTTTTATTGAGAAAGAAAAATTAATACAATTGCAAGAAAGGGCAGAAGAGAGCAATTCTGAGATACAATTCCCAATCCCCAAGGTTTAGAGGGGAATTCATTTAGCACAATAAATGAAGAGAACGCCAGTAGAGGCTTGATTAAAACCTTACTTGATTAAAAAGTCTTACAGGAAAATCAATTAGGAAGGTCTAAGGTTGATTAAAAGGATTAAGCAGAAACCCAATTACCAGTTTATACTGTTTTAAGTTCTATTAGGAAATAGACCTTTTTTGGAGTAATTTTTGTCCCGCTTTAAATCACAACTGCATCAAGTAGATCTTACAATTTTTAGTAAAACTGACAATATTAAACCAAAAGTCAGTGTCCAATTTCAAATTATGAATATGATGAATTATATGATTACTATCCTTGCTGTACCAACAGCTGACGACTTAAACACCAACCTATATCCAATTTTCAAATTAAACTTATTCAAAGCGCAGAATATGGCACCCTTTCCCTTGTAATTTAAAAATCATAAATTAAAATCACTAGACTTTAGAATCTCGCAATTCAGTTTTACGATTTTGGCCAGCATTAATTCAGCGCGATGAAAGGAAAAACAGAAAAAAGGGGCTGACCTCCCAGTGCGCATGCTCCTGGTACAAACAGATACACTCTATCGCAGTGTCCATATGAGGAAAACCAACTTGAGTACCTCCTCCAGCTAATGGGATGTGGAGAAAGAAAAACTGTTTGAACTGCACAAATCATTTTGAATTACTGTTGCCTTTTTGTATCGGACCTCCTTCATATTTTAAACTTGACTGCACCAAAATAATACTAAGGCTCTGTGTTGCCACAATGGTTTCTCATGCTATATTAAATAACAGCGACATTATAGATATCAGTGGGCACGTACCTGACCACATCAAAAAATGGTACAAGAAAATTAGAAGATTGCTGAATAAGAATGACATGTCGAGTTTTAGTGCCCTTTTTAGGCAGCGAAATAGAAGCTCACGTGGCAAACACCATTTGATTTTTATCTAAACATGTTGAGAAGCAGAAGATAAACAGAACACTTTCGGTTTTCCACCTACTATGTTTATTGATTGTGTTAAAAAAAAAAAAAAAAAAAAAAAAATCAATAGACCTCTGACCTAAAGCCAGAAGGATTAAGGCTCGCAACAGTGGCATCAAAATCAGGACAACTTATGTAAAGGTTAGCTTGATTGTAATCAAACAGTTCGTGGTGACGAACTGTAAGTAAGGAGCAACTCGGCTCAATAGTAACCGAAACTCTAAGAACCGGAATTTTGATACCAATAGATAAATCAAACAAAAGAATCATATTTTTATGCTGATTTCATATATATAAGTTTCATCAAGTTTAGCTTTACCAATCAAAAGTTACGCGCCTGAGAAAATTTGCCTTATTTTCGAAAAAGAGGGCGAAAAAAAACCCTAAAAATCATAGAACTTTAATGAAAATCGCATAATCAGATTCAGTGTATCAGAGAACCCTACTATAGAAGTTTCAAGCTCCTATCTGCCAAAATGTGGAATTGTTGTAATTTTTGCCAGCAGAAAGATCACGGATGCGTGTTTATTTGTTTTTTTTTCCCAGGGGTGATCGTATCGATCCAGTAGCTCTAGGATATCGCGGGAGGGCTCATTCGAACGGAAATTAAAAGTTCTAGTCACCTTTTTAAGTGACCAAAAAATGGAGGGCAACTAGGCCCCCTCCCACGCTCATTTTTTCCCAAAGTCACCCGATCAAAATTTTGAGATAGCCATTTTGTTCAGCCTGATCGAAGAATACAATAACCATGTCTTTGAGGATGACTTAATCCCCCACAGTCTCCAGGGGAAGGTCAGTAAGTTATAAACTTTGCATAATGTTTACATATAGTATTGGTTATTGGGAAGTATACCAAAGTTTTCAGGGGGGATTTTTTCCAGTATTTGGGGGAGGGGCCGGGTGTTACGTAGGAGGATCTTTTCATGGAGGAAGTTTTGATGGGGAAAGGGAAATTGCCATTAAGGGGGCGCAGGATTTCCCAGGATTATTTAAAAAACGATCAGAAATTAATAAAAAACAACAATTTGTTCAACTGAAAGTAAGGAGCAACATCAAAACTTAAAACGAACCGAAATTATTGCGTATATGATTGGGTTCGCCGTCAGTCATTAACTCGCTCTTTGCCCTAAAGTTTTTTTTTGTACTTTCATCAGAGCTTTTTATTCTAATTAACGGCCTTTGTGGTTAAGGGGTCATTCTTAAAGAATCCGAACAAAATTTCAACTTTACCGTAAAGAGCGAGGTATTGACTAGGGGGCGAACTCCCTAATATACGTAATACGTATATACAAATATAGAAGTTCGTTACGCAAATCAATTCGTAAGTTAAGTCAGAACAAAAGTTTGAGAAAGCCATATAGCTAAAAAAAAAAGTAAAATTAATATGCAAATTGCATTTTTATTATTCATGTGCGGTGAGCCAAAATCAAAGCTGCATTAATTCAAAAACGATCAGAAATTCAATAAAAAAAAGTTTTTTTTAACTGAAAGTAAGGAGCGACATGAAAACTTAAAACGAACAGAAATTATTCCGTATATGAAAGGGGCTGTCCCCTCCTCAACGCCTCGCTCTTTACGCTAAAGGTTGACTCTGTCTCACAACTTCATCTTTTTTAAACAAAAAAAATTCCTTCAGTTACGAAGGAAAAGATCTTGGCCTTTTTAAGTCAAGGAGGTACTGGATAAAACAGGTTTTTCTTTCGCTTGGAATGATGACTTTGGACCAACTAGTCAACAATTACAGTTGGACAAGGAAATCAAGCGGTTGCCTTAGGACCAGACGATACAGAAATAATGGGGTGAGGAGATTAAGAATTCAGAAACTTTAAGATATTATAAAGAGGTTAAGATAGTGTATGGGCAGGAATTCTAGCAGCTACGACCTAATTGCCTTCCGATTCGTTCGAGATTGAAGGTTTTTGAAAGGAGGAAAATTGTCCCGGACAGCAGGTTTGCTTGCCCTCTTTGCCTTTTGGGGGTAAGGGAAAATTTATTTGGGAATGATGGATTGCTGCTTCCTGATGCCTTGAAGAGTACGTTGCCACATTTACTTGTCTAGTGGGAAGATATCTTGATCAGTTTTTTTGCAAAAAGAAGAAAGTAGTTTTTATTTCTTCTTCATTATTGTGATGAGTGTTGTAATTCGTTAATCTTGTATGTTTTTTGTGTACATGGCCATATTTTGGCTTGAAATACACGTTATCTTATCTGATATCGGAGTGGAGGAGGAACATGCACAGCTGTGTTGGTCTCAGGCGACTTAGTGCTGCGGTGAGTTAGTGTCAAAAACGGTTCCTGTAAATTTTTTAATTTAGTATTAAATGTAAGTTTTGCTTCTGACCTCGTTTAAATGTTTTCCGGAATATATGCCAGTCAGCCATTACACATAAAGTTTCATTAGGGTTAGAACGTAAGTTTTCTGGGGGTCCGCTGCAGACTATCACCAAAATCTTTCAGAGAAGCTGCGAAGTCCAAAGACTTGGATTATAAACTGATTAGATAACATGTTCAAGAGCTCTTTTTTTCTTCCCGAGTCTGTCTGTTAGCTAATGACTACAAATCGAGAAATCTCAAATTATCTGCTCCACTTCGGAAATAAAAACCAAAATTGGCATTTTCAGATGTCATACGGCGCCCAAATCAGCGCCGACTAACATAATATAAGTGACAATTAATAATTCCTTTAATATGATTTTTTTTTTCATCTTTGTACGAACCTGTTTTCTAAACGATGACCACGCGAAAAAAAAAAGAAAGAAAAAAGAAGACACGTTGTTTCTACTCATGCAAAATGTGATTTTCCTTGTTTTTCAAGATGATGACTATAAATCTCCTTTTGAGTTCTCGACGATAGCGATATCAGCGGTGCACTTTTTATTTCAATCTTATGTTATGTTTGAGTGGTTTCTGCCTCTTTTTCCAAATTTCTAAAAAATTGTTTATTGTTACTGCAAAATGTTGTTCTGTTGATTCCTGATACGGAGTGTCAAATTAATGTCCGGCGAGAAAGCTGCAAAGGTAAGCTACATTTTCTTATACTTTTTAGTGCTATATGTAGTCAGTGTAATTTGTGCTGACTTCAACACCAGAAACTGCATAAGTGCATAGCCTTTTGCCGAAGTTTCTAATTTTTAAGATATATCTATATATACTTGTGTAAGTTTCCACTTGAAATTTGGAAATAACCATAACTAAACATTTTTCTTCTTCTTAAATTCGTATTTTAATTTTTGGTTACTATAGGCCCTGGTTCACTCTTTTCTTCGTTGCCGCTACTGCTGAAACCATGATGGTGAAAAAGAGCTTGATATTGAATTTCTTTGCTATGTCCTTTTAAACTCTCTTCCTCAATAAAAATTATTATTTTAATAACTAAACGGCCTTTTAAATTTTTTTTATGCTTAATACGCCAGAAAAGCCTTTCTCCTGTCATTCATCTGTAATGACCTGTTCTTGTGCCTATTTTCTTTGATCCATTGGCATTGTGATTTCGTCGACATTAAGGTGACAATATAACGAAAGAGTTTTATTTTATTTATTAGGAAATGTCTCGGGAAAACTGAGTTGTAGGATGGATCTTTCTTTTCCCTGTGTTATGTCATGATGCAAATTCTGATTGTTTCATGAAATAACGTGGCGACTGAAATGAACGACCTGGGGATCCTCTTTGTGTCGAGATATCTATTCTGTTAAGGTATATGCCTTTTTGCAACCGTGATCTCTTGTTAAAATGCATATATGCTTACAGTCATTTAAAGTTCGAAAGAAATTTTGATTTTCTTAAAGCACAATAATCATATGCATCCTTCAGTAGCCTGTCACTGGGTAGCTGTGCAACCATTAGCCAAAATTTTATAAAATTTATTTGGACCGTTCTGTAACTTTTAAGAAACCACAGTCCAAGGTCTCCTTTAAGAAACCGAGTATGGGCCATTCTATGCAGCCCGTAGAATCTATTAAAATAACCTGACTGAATGCTTTCTAACTGCGCAGTGTTCTCATGTCTCCAAACATCTGCCCCGTAATGGAAAATCGGCATTATCTAAGATAAAAAAAAAAAAAAACACTTCTTATGCAAAGACAAATTCTTTATTCCATTAATTTTATTCTGGAAAAGTGAAAATGTTGCAGCTCTTCCTCTATTAAACACTTCTTTAATGTGGGAGCTCCATCCACCATTACTTTGGAAAATAAAGCCAAGATACTTAATTTTTTCAACTACTTCTATTTGCTGTCCTCCAAATACAAATATATTTTCTATTTTTTTCTTTCCTTTTACTAAAAATAACCACTTTAGTTTTTATAACGTTAAGCTGTAACTTTTTCATTTGTAAGTATTCCTCAATTAAATTAAGTAATATCTGTAGCTCCCTTGCCGATTTCGCCACCAATACAGTGTCATCCGCAAATAATAACACCGAAAAATTAATTTTTCCAAGACACACCTTTGAAGCCCAATTTTTTTCTAGAAAATCCACCATATCATTCAAAAAACAACCAAACAGTCTCGGGGACATGGCGCCGTCCTGCTTCACTCCTTTCTTAACGTCAAATAGCCTAGAAAGTCCCGAACCTGTGACCCTGACCATAACCTTAGTCCAAGAATATATACTGACAAATAAACAAACAAAGCTGAAAGGTAGACCTACATTTCTTAAACACTTCAAGGAGAGCTCTATCTACATTGTCGAGTGTCTTTCTTAAGTCTAGAAACACAACATACAGCTTATTTCTACCTGATCCATACTTCTCTATCAATGCACCGAACACCAAATGCTCTATCCGACGTGCTATATCTTTTCCTGAAACCCCCCGGCTCGTCTTTAATTACCCCATTACCCTCCAACCATTCATTCAATCGATTATCCAAAATCTCTTCTAAAAACTTTACTAAGTGCATGCGCTAATGCTATCAACCTAAAGCTATCATGATCACTAGGACTACTTTTCTTAAATAGAGGTACCATAATCGATACTTTCCATAGAGAAGGCCATAGACCACTACTCCTAATTCTATTAAAAATACTCACTAAACTAGCAACAAAACACCCAGAACCTCTTTAAGGAAACTGCTGGTATACCATCCATTTTGGCCCTGATCCTCCCTTCATCTTCTTAACTACTTTCCTAACTTTTTCTGAGGTTGCATCCCTCACTACCTCATAATCTTTTTCTTTCATCAAACTGCGGAGCAACACTTGATTCTTCACTATCTAGACCACTAGAATCTTCCTGTATACTCTCAAGTAAACTAGGCCAAGTATCAGCTTCAGGGATTTCTAATTGGCCCTTTCCTTTTCTATTTTCCTCCTTATTCCTGACCAAAATTGCTTTATATCCCCTACCATTTAGGCCTTCTCTGTCTCTTTCTGTTGCACTCTAATTTACTTTTCAGATTTGGTTTCTCTGACACACGAGCACACTCGTAAATCACAAAACCCAAATCTTTCAAAATCTCACCTATATCTCTTGTTTCTTCATGCAGACTCTCAACTTCCTCAATTATTTCAGGCCTCAAAAACTCCTCTTTCATCAATTCTAGCTTCTCTTTACTCCATTCACTCTTTAAAAACTTCCCTGAAAAACAAAGATGCTTTGTTACCCTACTAGTAGGCCTATCACCTTTCTTGTTCCTTGGAACTCCTCTTCCACGGCAAAGCTTAATCTCAACTGATAAGTGGTCAGAACCTACGACCCTAAGAACCTCAACATCAACTGTCAGGGCCACGAGCTCAATACCAACCAAAACATAATCAATTACACCAGGGTTTGTCCCCAACAAACAGGTAAACTCACCCTCCTCCCTATCCTTTCCAAATCTTCCATTTCCATTCACTAATACATTATCTGAACACGGTTCCAGAAGCTTTTTACCCCCCAACAATTAACCCTTGTTTCAATATCTTTGCTCCTTCTAGCTGTCTTATAAATATCAGGTATCAGGTCCGGCGTATCAACAAATGAAACTTGACTAATCTCCTTACATATTCCCGTATAAGCATTAAATTCCCGCCCCACCAAAAAATAATCATTATCAAAACGAGATCATAATTGGCTAAACTCCTCCTCTAGGAAATCCCATGTCGCTTCTACTACATACGAACTATTCTGGGGGCCAACATAAACCACACCTAAAATCAAACTGTTACCACTAACTAGATGAATCCGAATCTATATAATATTCTCCGATAAACTAGAAATTTGAGAATGTTTACGGAAACGACCTTGCTTAATAACAACAAAATACCTCCATAATATTTCATATTCTTTGCTGGTTTACGCGTAACATTTTCTACCCAGTATCCTTCAAAGTAAGGCATTGTATCATCACTATGCCACGACTCAACAAGAGCAATAATATCAACACCACCTAGGTCCTTCAGTACTTGTTCGACCTTATTTATCACACTCTGGACATTCCATGTGATTATTCGCATAGGGTGAACATGGCCATACTGTCCCTATTCACTTAGAACAAGCTGATCATGTGTCGGCAGGACAAAGGGCATTTCTGGCTCATCAGGTATATATGAAAGTCTATAATAATCTTTTGATGACGCAGCTCTGCTGCTCCTCGACTGACCGCTGTAGTTAGCTCTTCCGCCACCAGATCTAGAGTAATTTCTTGCAACATTAAGGGGATCAATACGATTCTGATCGTCTGGGCTCATGACTTCCCAGGCTTTTCGCTTTTCAATATTTTTCGCAACTATCGGAGAATTCAGGGCGGGACGCGGAGCACCCCTTGAGGAGTGTGGTTTCGGATCACGTATATTAAATTAGACCACCGTCTCGCAACCACTCTCACCCTGACTATCACTCTCAGAGCTTTCAGACATCGCTCTGCCAGCATCAGAAACGTCCATTTTTTCGCTAGATGGTTCATTAGCTAACTAGACTTCTCTTTTTTTCTGCAGTCTCGTTTCGAGGAGGCCCCTGTTTATTCACTTCACTGGAGCTGGTGGTTACTTCCTTAACACATTCCGAAGAAAAGTCATAAGCAAACATTGTGCCGTCGATACATAACTTTCCTCCCCTAAGCCTAGCTTGGTGGTGTTTCAACAAAGCGTACTCTAGGACCAGTTTAAGGGTTTTAAGGGCTTCCCTTTCCATGGCACTACAATCCAGAGCAGCCGACAACCCATGCCTCTTCAAAAGGGGATTAGACTTAAGGATTGCCCCACGAAATTCAACTGAGTTCAGCTTTAATAAAATTGGTCCCGCACGCATTCTGAATACGTCTTTGACGGCACAATGGTTCAGATTTAAGTCTGGTATACACTTATTAAGAACCATAATAATTTCTTGCTTCAGCGTATATACAGCAGGATTAATAGGTTTGAAGGTATTCGGGACGACGTTGCATTTTCTCAGTTTTTCATCAAATGTATCAGCACGCATGGTAGCTGCTTATTAATTCTTCCGAAGCATCTCAATTTCTCCTTTCATCTCTTCACAAACTTTGGCATTATCAGATAATTTTTGGTTCAAAGAAGAATATCGGCTTTCAACTGAAGTAACCTTAACTAAAACTTCCGACAGAGTCTTCTCAGTAGCCTCAATTAATCGTGGTATCAGATCTAGCTCGAATTTAATTTCCTGTAAAAACTAAGCTCTGGCTGTACCCTCAGGCATAGCCTCAGTTAAAGCTATAGTCGCTCCGTTTGAGTTGTTCATTATACCAAAATTTCAGTCCTCCCGCACACTGCTTACGTATTCCTGCCGCAGCAATCCAAATCACGATTAATAATCATAGGCAGCGCGCTAGCGCTGCCTAAGTAAAGAACGATGTCGGCACAATGTGTTTTTGATTTTTTTTTTTTCTCCATATCCGGGCACTTCGTATCGAAGCAGTTGTCGTAGAAACTTCGAAAAAGGCTCATTCGATTGGAAATTGGAGTGGCTAGTGCCCTTTTTAATAGTCAAAAGTGATTGGAGGGCAACTAGCCCCTACACCCATCATTCCCCCAAACACATCCAATCAAAATTTTTAGGTAGCCATTTTGTTCAGCGTAGTTGATTTCCAGATAGAAAATATATTTTTGAGGAGGACGCTCCACCACAACCATCAGGACGAGGGTTTTAAGTTATACCCTGGGGGCATATAAGGTTTTTATAGAAGGCGTAGTCGTAGAAGCTTCAAAAAATACTCATTCGATCGGAAATTCAAAGAGTTAATGCTCTTTTTAATAGTCGAATGTGATTGGAGGGCAACTAGTCCCCCCCCCCTCTGACACCCACCTTTTTCCCAAACACATGCAATCAAAATTTTCAGATAATTTTTTTTTAGCCATTTTGTTCAGCGTAATTGATTTCCAGATAGAAAATAAGTTTTTGAGCAGGACACTCCCCAACAGCCCTCAGGGCAAGGGTTTTAAGTTATGCCCTGGGGGTATATACGGTTTTTAAAGAAGGCGTTGTCGTAGAAACTTCAAAAAAAGCTCATTCGATTAGAAATTCAAAGGGCTAGTGCCCTTTTTAATAGTCGAAGTTGATTGGAGGGCAACTAGCCCCCCTAACCTAACCTAACATAAACCAGAGACGACACACACACAGAAACGACACACACATAGAGACGACACACACAAAGAGACGACACACACGCAGAGATGACACACAAACAGAGACGTCACACACACATAGACGACACACACACAGAGACGAGACACACACACACACAGACTACATACACATAGAGACGACACACATAGAGATAATACACATAGATACACATAGAGATAAGGTTTTAACGGAATTCTTTGTCGTAAAAACTTGAAAAAGAGCTTATTCGATTTGAAATTCAAAGGGCTAGTACCCTTTTTAATAGTCGAAAGTGATTTGAAGGCAACTAACCCCCCTCTCACGCCCACCTTTTCCCCAGACCCTCCCCCAAAACCCTCAGTGCAAGGATTATAAGTAATGCCCTGGGGGCATATAAGGTTTTTATTGAAATCTTTGTCATAGAAACTTGAAAAAGGGCTCATTCGATTTAAAATTCAAATGGCTAGTATCATTTTTAATAGTCGAAAGTGATTTGAGGGCAACTACCCCCCCTCCCCCTCTCACGCCCACCTTTTCCCCAAACACATCCAATCAAAATTTTTAGATAACCATTTTATTCAACGCAGTTGAAAGTTTTGGAAATTAGGTCATAAAAAAGTTTTGGAAATTGTCATAGAAACTTGAAAAACGGCTCATTAGATTTGAAATTCAAAGGGCTAGTACCAGTTTTAATAGTCAAAAGTGATTTGAGGGCAACTAACCCCCCTCTCTCGCCCACCTTTTCCCAAAACACATCCAATCAAAATTTTTACATAGCCATTTTATTCAACGTAGTTAAAAGTTTTGGAAATTAGGTCTTTAAGGATGACAACCCCTCCCCCCACAGCCCTCAGGGCAAGGGTCGTAAGTGATGCCCTGGGGGCATATAAAGTTTTTATTAAAAGCGTTGTCGTAAAAACTTCAAAAGGGCTCATTCAATTGGAAATTGAAAGGGCTAGTGCCTTTTTTAATAGTTGAAAGTGAGTGGATAGCGACTAACGTCCCTCACTTTCACGACTCACGACTCACGCCCACCATTTTCCCAAATACATCCAATCACAATTTTGAGATAGCCATGTTGTTCAACGTAGTTGAAAGTTCTGGAAATTAGGTATTTTAGGATGATAATCCCCTCAGAGTCCTCAGTGCAAGGGTTATAAGTTATGCCCAGGGGATATTAAAGTTTATATCGAAAGTTGTTATAGAAATTTCAAAAAGGGCTCATTTGATTGGAAATTGCCCTTTATAATAGTCGAAAGTGAGTGGAGAATAATTAACCTCCTCTTACGCCCACCATTTCCCCAAAAACAATTTCAATCAAAGTTTAGAGATAGCCATTCACATTTTTCAACATAGTTGAAAGTTCTGGAAATTATGTATTTAAGGATGACAAACACCCGAGAGACCCAAGGGCAAAGGTTGTAGTTTATGCCCTGGGGGCATATAAGATTTTATATATAGAGTCGTCGTAAAACTTCAAAAGGGGCTCATTCAATTCGAAATTGAGAGGGCTACTGCCCTTTGTAATAGTCGAAAGTGATTGAACCGTAACTAACCTCCCTCTCAAGCCCACCATTCCTCCAAACACAACCAATCAAAATTTTCAGATAGTCATTCTGTTCAACGTGGTAGAAAGTTCTGGAAATTAGGTCTTTGAGAATGACCTTAGGGTAGGGGTTGTAATTTATGCCCTGGGGGCATATAAGGTGTTTATAGAAAGCGTTGGCGTTTCCAAAATTGCTCATTCGATTGAAAATCGAAAGGTTTAGTGCCATTTTTAATAGTCAAAAGTGATTGGAAGGCTTGACATTTTTATAGTAAATATCGGTATGGGTATAATGTCTTATTTTTTGTTGTTGTTTAGATCAGGACACTTCGTATCGAAGAAGTTGTCGTGGGAACTTCGAAAAGGGCTCAATCGATTGAAAATAGAAAGGGCTGATGCCATAATTAACAGTCGAAAGTGATTGGAGGGCAACTAGTCCCCCTTCCCCTACCGCCCTACCATTTTCCCATTATGTTTAAAAACTAAATGTTGCCTTAAGATTAAATCAAAATGCACTGTGATAATGCTAATTCCCAATAAGGCATCTCAGCAGTATCCCAAGAACGACTGAGGGTATTATGTCCAAACTTTGGGGGCTACTTCTGCTATTAAAATTTAACCAAATCAAAATAGCGTAAGTGTATCCAAGCTATCAAAGAAAGTAAACAGATTTTTTTTGCGAATAGTATCATGTTTTCCATTTCAGGTCAACTAGAGGAGGTATGAAACTAAATTAAATAGTATCCAGATTAAATTAAATTGTTTCCAGATTTTTAAAAGGGTGTATGTTGTTAAAAATTGCTGAAAATTTTCCTCCAGCATACAAATAGCAAGCCAAACTATAAAGTCCTAAAAAACAAAAAGATTTAAAGTATTATTTTCTTTTTCCCTGAAAAGACTATGTCAATATAAAACGAACAGAAATTAATTAAAAAAACTTTTTGTACAAAATAAGTTTTTCAAAGAAAAGTAAAGAACTCCATTAAACAAAAAAAGAGCAAAAATAAAATCAAATAATCTACCAAGCGTGAAACTACCACAAAGCAGCATCGATAAAGAAATGAAACCCGAAGAAATGAAGACGAACAGAAATTACAATAAATAACCGAGTCAAACTCAAAACGAGCAGAAATTAACATAAGTTAGGCACACAACCCCTATGCCTTCCAAAGGCCAGAACAAAATTTGCTCTTTACTGAAAAAATACAAATGAATGTGCATTGTCAGTTTAATATACATATACTGATATTTAGTAATCAAAATCTTAATATTATTTGATTTATTAAAGTTATAAAAGTAAAAACATTTATATTTTTTCAGTAAAATGCAAATTTTGTTCTTGCATTGGGAAGGCATAGGGGTTCTGCGCCCAACTTATGTTAATTTCTGCTTGTTTTGAGTTTGACTCGGTTATTTATTGTAATTTCTGTTCGTTTTGGTTTTCATTTGTTTATCGATGGTAGTTTGTGGTAGTTTCACGCTTGGTAGACTATTTGATTTTATTTTTGCTCTTTTTTTGTTTAACGGAGTTATTTACTTTTCTTTGAAAAACTTATTTTGTAGAAACAGTTTTTTTAATTTAATCATAGGCAGCGTGCTAGCGCTGCCTAAGTAAATAACGATGTGGGCACAATGTGTTGTTGTTTTTTTCTTTTTTTTCATACCCGGGCACTTCGTATCGAAGGAGTCGTCGAAGAAAATTCAAAAGGGCTCATTCGATTGGAAATTAGAGTGGCTAGTGCCCTGTTTAATAGTCGATAGTGATTGGAGGGCAACTAGCCCCCCCCCCCCCACGCCCATCATTCCCCCAAATACGTCCAATCAAAATTTTGAGATAGCCATTTTGTTCAGCGTAGTTTATTTCCAGATAGAAAATATCTTTTTGAGGAGGACCCTTCCCATACAACCCACGGGGTTATGACCCAAGGGTTTTAAGTTATGCCCTGAGGAAATATAAGGTTTTATAGAAGGCGTTGTCGTAAAAACTTCAAAAAAGGCTCATTCATTTAGAAATTCAAAGGGCTAGTGCCCTTTTTAATAGTCGAAAGTGATTGGAAGGCAACTAGCCCCCCCCCTCAAGCCCATCATTCCCCCAAATACATCCAATAAAAATTTTGAGATAGCCATTTTGTTCAGCGTTGTTGATTTCCAGATAGAAAATATCTTTTTGTTGAGGACACTCCCCCACAACCCTCAGGGCAAGGGTTTTAAGTTATGTCCTGGGGGCATATAAGGTTTTTATAGAAGACGTTGTCGTAGAAGCTTCAAAAAAGGCTCATTCGATTGGAAATTCAAAGGGCTAGTGTCCTTTTTAATAGTCGAAAGTGATTGGAGGACAACTAGCCCCCACCACGCCCATCAAACCCCCAAACACATCCAATCAAAATTTTGATATAACCATTTTGTTCAGCGCAGTTGATTTCCACATAGAAAATATCTTTTTGAGGAGGACACTCCCCCACAACCCTCGGGGCAAGGGTTTGAAGTTATGCCCTCGGAGCATATAAGGTTTTTATAGAAGGCGTTGTCGTAGAAACTTCAAAAAAGGCTCATTTGATTGGAAATTCAAAGGGCCAGTGCCCGTTTTAATAGTCGAAAGTGATTGGAGGGAAACTAGCCCCCCCCCCCCC
>JAQQPU010006692.1:0-23387 GCA_029168905.1 Artemia sp. Kazakhstan ARC1039
TTATATATACCCATATATGTATATATAAAATAAACATGGATTTTCTCTTTGAGGATGATAAACCTCCAGGGCAAAGGTTGTAAGTTATGCCCTGGGGGGATAAAAGGTTTTTTTTTATAGAAAGCGTTGTCGTAGAAACTTCGAAAAAGATTCATTCGATTGGAAATTGAAAGGGCTAGTGCCGTTTTTTTATATTCAAAAGGGATTGAGTATGATTTGGTAGAGTTACCAAAGGATGAAAAATCGGTGTAGCCGAGCGAAACCCTACAATGAAAATTATAGGACTAATTACTGACCCTTGTTTAACCCCTCTGCTAATGGGTATCTTGCTCGAGGTTAAACGGCCAACTCTAATTGGAGTGGTAGAATTTTGGTATCATGACCAAAGAGACTTGCAAATGAACTGATTCACCCCAGATTTCCAGAGGGATAAAATGGAGATATTTAAGAAATATTTAAGGAACTCAAGACTTTGAATGAACTCAGTTAATGAACTTTTTAAGCCAATAGACCGGTAAAATTTAGTGATCCGGAGGTTATTACATTTTTTTCTGTATAAATATAAGCTGTGTTAATTATAATACTTTAGTATTCTGCTGATAATTAAGATCGACTGTCTTCGAAATATTCAAAACTTTTGTATTGCTTTTTTCACTGTCTAATAAAGGACTTATCCCTATTGAAACTCTTATTTGAGAAGTTGAAACTAACAGGGCTTGTTGTGAGGAATGTTGAACTAACCACAGGAAAATGTTTGAATACTAATGCTACTGCTTCTACTAGTTTACTATTACTGTTACTATTATTACTACTTCTATTACTACTACTGCCATTAAAGCTTAGGCTACTACAATTAATTCTACTGCTATTACTACTACTACTACTACTATTAAAACTAAGGATAATAAGGTGAAGAATTTGGGATATATAGAAACTGTACGGAACTAATTCGAAACACACTATGCCCACACAGGTTGTCAAGCGGACGCATCAGCTACACTTCAGGAACCGGTGATGGTATTAAGCTGACATTTCAGCGTGTGTTGAAGGGGATGTTGAAGAAACCGAAGGTGTTGTTCGCATACTGCTACTAATGCTTCTACAACTAAAGCTACTTTGCAAGCTAAGGGTATTAAGGTGATGTTTTTAAGGAATACTTAGGTGGATATTGATTAAATCAAAACAAATTATGAGCATGTGATCTTTCAGAAAGGTGACACAGCATTACCTGGAGAACAACTAATATTATTAATTTAGACCTTTAAAGGTAAGTTGTGGAGATTTTGGACTAGCCAGAAGGTACTATCTGTATACTTTTAATACTATCACTATAGTTACATTAACTAATGACGCTAAGGGTATTAAGGTGAAACTTTTAGGGAAAGCTTAGGAGTTTCAATTAAACGAAGAAACTATATGCATGTAGCTTTTCAGAAGGGCAAATAAGCAATATCATAAGAAACACCAATCTATAATAGCTAGAAATATCATTGAAAATTTTAAAGGAGCTAATTCGATTCAAAATTAAAAGTTTTGGTGCCCTTTTTAGGAGTCAAAATAGATAGGAGGGCAAGCAGCCCTTCTCTCAAGCCAATTTATTTTCCAAACGCATCCAGTCAAACTTATAAGATAGCTATTTTGTTCAGCATAGAAGAACGGTCCAGCAAGTATGTCTTTAAGGATATATGGCATGTCAACCCCCCACAATTATGCAATTGACCCATTGTTCTTTGGAACTAAATTTTGCTTAGAACTAAATCCAAAGGCATTGTGTTAATGGTTGCCAATAAGACAGCTTGGCAATATATCGAGAACAACTGGGGGCATTAAGTTAAAACTTTTGGGGCTACTACTATTACTGCCTCTACTCTTACAATTTACATTAATAAAAAGAGTGGAAGTGTATCCAGCTTGTCAAATAGCATAGATCGAATCTTTTGGGAATAAAATTAAGTTTTATTTTCCGGTCAACTTACGGAGATATAAAATTAAATTGAAAAATACTGTTTGTTTCAGGATTAAAAATTGCTGATAAAGTTTCTCCAATATAGGAATAGCAGCCAAAATTATGGATTCTTAGAGAAATTAAATTAAAAAAAAAAACATTTTTTTTTTAACCGAAAGTAAGGAGCAACATTAAAACTTAAAACGAACGGAACTTATTCTGTATATGAAAGGGACTATTCCCTCCTAAACGCCTCGCTCTTTACACTAAAGTTCTTTATTGTTTTAAAAAATAGAGTTGCGAAAAAGAGTCTAACTTCAGTGTAAAGAGCGAGGTGTTGAGGAGGGAGCAGCCCCTTTCATATAGGAATAATTTCTGTTCATTTTAAGTTTTAATGTTGCTCCTTACTTTCAGTTAAAAAACTTTTTTTTTTTAATTTAATTTTTAACGTTTTTGAATTAATGCAGGTTTTGATTTTGGCTCACCGTAAATGAATAATTAGAACAAATTTGCATATTAATTTTACTTTTATTTGGTTAAATGGCTTTCTGGAAAGTTGTTTAATTTTATTTACGAACGTTTTTATTAGTACTTAATATACGTAACTTACGAATTACCTAACGTAACGAACTTCTATATTCATATATTTTTACTACGTATATTAGGGGATTCGCCCCCTAGTCAATACCTCGCTCTTTACGCTGAAGTTTGAATTTGTTCCAATTCTCTAAAAATAACCCCTTAGGCTAATGACAAAGGTGGTTAATTAGAAAAATAGCTCTTATAAACATAATTTGCGTTTACTAAAAAAAAAAAAAAAAAAAAAAAACGAAAAAAAAACAAATGAACGTGGATTGTCAGTTTATTTGACATATTTATTCCTTAAAATTTTAATAATTGTTTAATTTATGTAAGTAAAAAATTTGAAAACATTTAAAAGTATTTTTTCCAGTAAAGCACAAATTATACTCTGGTCTTGAGAAGGCATGGGGATCATTGGCCCTACTCGTGTTAATTTTTGCTCGTTTTGAGTTTGACTCGGCTATTCATAATAATTTCTGTTCGTTTTTAGTTCCATTTATTTGTTGATAGTTATTTATGGTAGTTTTACACTTGGAAGATTATTTTACTTGATTTCTGTTCAGTTTTGGCTTATTGAAGCTTTTTATTTTTATTTGAAAACCTTGTATTGTGGAAAAGTTTTTTAAATTAATTGCTACAAAAGCTAAGGTTTTTACTATTAATTCTAGTGCTACTACCACTACTGCCACTACTATTACTACTGCTACTGCTACTAAAGCTAAGGGTGGTAGGCGATGATTTCGGAGAATATTGAAACAGCACTGAACTAAATTAAAATACACTATGCGCCACAGCATATATAATTAGTGCTAATTATATAAACTGTGCTATGCACATACAAGTCGTCAAGAAAATGCATCAGCAATGCTTCAGGAACAGTTTATGGCATTAATTTGAAACTTTCAGTGTGGATCGAGCTCATTCGATTGGAATTAAAAAGTTGTATTGCTCTTTTTAAAGAGTCAAAAGTGATTGAGGGCGGAACAGCCCTCCTCCCAAGCCCATTGGTCTTCCAAACACATCCAATCGAAATTTTGAAATATCTATTTTGTTCAGCATAGCGCAAATGCCCAGTAACTATGTCTCTAAGGATAATGGGGAAGTCAACGCGTTTACTTAGGCAGTACTATTGCGCTGCCAATGATAAAATAAGACCCGGGACTTAATTTGAGCCAACCCTTATATTTCTTAATTTTATGTTTCTTAATATAAAATTTTAATCTTTATATTTCTTAAGCACGTTTTTGACCTAACGAATTCAAGACTTCTATGTGCCTTCCAAATAATTTTTGAACAGTTAGAGCTTAGCAGTCATCTTCCAAAAGTGAATATTTGGAATGCTGCCAATATTTTCATGCATTCTAAATACCTAATTAAAAGTGTGAAATCATGCTTACTCGTATAAAATCAAACGTTTTTGTTAGCATAACAATTCCAGATGCCTTTGTCTGCCAAATCATTTTCCAGAAGTCTACCAAAGTTCTTTCGTTTGGTCCCTGAGTAGCGATGTAGGCGTTTGGCTTCAGTAAACTCTAAAAAATAAAACTTAACATTTACACATATAGCCAATATATTTTAAAACACTGGAATTTACAAAAAACGTATTCTTTACGCTATTAAATAAAAAAAAACAAGTTTTTTTAACTGAAAGTAAGGAGCGACATAAAACTTAAAACGATCAGAAATTATTCCGTATATAAAAGGGGCTGTCCCCTCCTCAACACCTCACTACTTATGGTAAAGTTTTTTATTGTTTAAAAAAAACAGAGTTGTGAGAAAGAGTCAAACTTTAGTTTAAAGAGCGTTTTTGAAGTAATGCAGCTTTGATTTTGGCTCACTGCACATGAATAACTAAAACGAAATTTGTATATTAATTTTATTTTTTTGGCTGAATGGCTTTCTCGAAATTTTGTTCTGACGGAACTTACGAATTAACTTAAGTAACTAATTTCTATATTCGTATGTTTTTATTACGTACATTAGGGAGTTCGCCCCCTAGTCAGTACCTCGCTCTTTACGCTAAAGTTCGAATTTTGTTCGAATCACAAACCCCTGAATAACAAAGGCCGCTTATGCTCTTTTGAAAGTACTAAAAAAACCTTTAGCACAAAGAGCGAGTTATTGAATAGGGGGCGAACCCCTCATATACGTAATAATTTCTGTTCGTTTTAAGTGTTAATGTTGCTCCTTACTTTCAGTTAGAAAAATTAGCTTTTTTTAATTTAATTTCTGATCGTTTTTTAAATAATCCTTCCCCCAAGGAAACATCCTCTATGGAAAGATCCTCCTACGTAGATCCTCCGTTTTTTAGAGTTTCGGTTGCTATTGAGCCGGGTCGCTCCTTACTTACAGCTCGTTACCACTAACTGTTTGACATTGGGCAAAGTTCATGACTTGCAGCCCTTCCCCAGGAGACTACAGGGGATTAAGTCATTCTCAAAGACATACTTATTATATTTTTCGACCATGCTGAAAAAAATGGCTATCTAAAAATTTTGATCGGGAGACTTTGGAAAAAAAATGAGTGTGGGAGAGGGACTTGCTGCCCTCCATTTTTTGGTCACTTAAAAAGGGCACTAGAAATTTTAATTTTCGTTTGAATGAGCCCTCCCGCAATATTCTAGGAACACTGGGCCAATACGATCACCCCAGGGGAAAAGAAAAAACCAAAAAACAAATAAACACGCATCTGCGATCTTTCTTCTGGGAAAAAATACAAAATTCCACATTTTTGCAGATAGGAGCTTGAAACTTCTGCAGTAGGGTTCTCTGATACGCTGAATCTGATGGTGTGATTTTAATGGTGTGATCTGATGGTATATCTGATGGTGTGATTAAATTTGTATGACTTTTAGGGGGTTGTTTCCTCCTTTTTTCGAAAATAAGGCAAATTTTCTCGGGCAAATAACTTTTGATGGGTAAGATTCTTTTGATGTATCTATTGGTGTAAAAATTCCGTTTTTTAGAGTTTCGATTACTATTGAGCCGGGTCGCTCCTTACTTACAGTTCTTTACCATGAACTGTTTGACATTGGGCAAAGTTCATAACTTGCAGCCCTTTCCCCGGGGACTGCGGGGGATTAAGTCATCCTCAAAGACATACTTATTATATTTTTCAACCATGCTAAAAAAAAATGGCTATCTCAAAATTTTGATTGGGTGACTTTGGGGAAAAAAATGAGTCTTGGAGGGGGTCTAGTTGCCCTCCTTTTTTGGTCACTTGTAAAGGGCATTAGAACTTTTAATTTCCGTTTGAATGAGCCCTCTCGCAATATTCTAGGATCACTGGGCCGATACGATCACCCCTGGGGAAAAGAAAAAAGAAAAAAACAAATAAACACGCATCCCATATCTTTCTTCTGGCAAAAAATACAAAATTCCACATTTTTGCAGATAGGAGCTTGAAACCCCTCCAGGAGGGTCCTCTGATACGCTGAATGTGATGGTGTGATTTTCATTAAGGTTCTATGACTTTTAGAGGGCATTGTCCTCTTTTTTCGAAAATCAAGCAAATTTTCTCAGGCTCGTAGCTTTTGATGGGTAGAACTAAACTTGATGAAACTTATATATTTGAAATCAGCATCAAAATTGGTTTCTTTTGATGTATCTATTGGTATAAAATTCCATTTTTTTTAGTTTCGTTACGACGAACTGTTTGACCTACGATGAATTTATTACGACGAAAGAATTTCTGTTCGTTTTAAGTTTTAATGTCGCTCCTTACTTTCAGTTAATTTTTTTTTAAATTAATTTCTGAACGTTTTTAAATTAATGCAGGTTTTGATTTTGGCTTACCGTGCATGAATAAATAAAACAAATTTGCATATTTTTTTTTTTTTTTTTTTTTGGCTAAATGGCTTTCTCGAAAGTTGTTTAATTTTATTTACGAACGTTTTTTTTAGTAATAAATATACTTAACTTACGAATTAACTTACGTAACGAACTTCTATATTCGTATATTTTTATTAAGTCTATTAGGGGGTTCGTCCCCCTAGTCAATACCTAGCTCTTTACGCTTAAGTTCGAATTTTGTTCCAATTCTTTAAAAATGACCCCTTAATCACAAAGGCCGTTAATTAGAATAGATAGCTCTTATGAAAGTACTAAAAAAAAGGTTTAGCGTAAAGAGTGAGGTATTGACTAGGGGGTGAACCCAATCATATACGTAATAATTTCTGTTTGTTTTAAGTTTTGATGTTTCTCCTTACTTTCAGTTTAAAAACTTGTATTTTTTCATCTAATTTCTGATCGTTTTTTTAAATAATACTGTGAAATCCAACGCCCCCTTCATAGCAATACTCCTTCCCCCATGAAAACTTCCTCCATGGAAAGATCCTCCCATGTATTCCCCGACCCGTCCCCCCCCCCCACTACCAGAAAAAATCCCCCCGAAAACGTCTGTTTACTTCCCAATAACCAATACTATAGGTAAATATTGGGCAAAGTTTAAACTTGCAGCCCTTCCCCCGGGGACTGTGGGAGATTAAGTCATCCTCAAAGACATATTTATTATATTTTTCGATTATGCTGAACGAAATGGCTATCTCAAAATTTTGATTTGGCGACTTTTGGAAAAAAATGAGCGTGGGAGGGGCATAGTTGCCCGCCATTTTTTTTGTTACTTAAGAACGGCACTAGAACTTTTAATTTCCGTTCGAATTAGCCCTCTTGAAATATTCTAGGACCATTGGGTGGATATGATCACCTCTGGGAAAAAAAAAAAAAACATAAACACGCATCCGTGATCTTTCTTCTGGCAAAAAATACAAAATTCCACATTTTTGCAGATAGGAGCTTGAATCATCTATATTAAAGTTCTCTGATACGCTGAATCTGATGGTGTGATGCTCATTAAGGTTCTATGACTTTTAAGGGGTGTTTCTCCCTTTTTTAGAAAAATTAGGTAAATTTTCCTAGGCACGTAATTTCTGATGGGTAAGATTAAACTTGATTAAACTTATATATTTGAAATCAGCATAAAAATATAATTCTTTTGATGTATCTATTATTATCGAAATTCCGTTTTTTAGAGTTTCGATTACAATTGAACCGGGTCGCTCCTTACTTACAGTTCGTTACAACGTTTGATCTCTGTTTGATTTCTACCATCAATACAGAGAATTTTTGAATTCTGCGTTTGTACGCAACAAACAATAATCCTAAGCACGCGTGAGATAAACTACAGATGAGAGACGACAAATTTTGAATTTTTGAATTCTGCGTTTGTACGCAACAAACAATAATTCTAAGCACGCGTGAGATAAACTACAGATGAGAGAAGACAAATTTTGTCATCTATTTCTTTCGATTTCTTTCTAATAGGGCCACAGGGAATGATGGAAAGAATTAATAAACATTCACATACCACAAATTGCTCAGGAGAAAGGAGAGGAGATACAGAGTATTTGTTGAAGGGAAAAGGGAGATTCTGATGTTTAAAAAGTAGTTTGAATGGGGGTAGGGGGATAGAGGAGCACTTGGAGATATTTTAGGTCTATCCTTGCTATTCCCACGTCTTTACGTCTATTTATTGCCATTATGTGAAAGTTTAGCAGGCTATTACATACCCTGCAAAACTATAAAATTTTCAAAAAGAATTTAAGAAAAACTGAGCCCGGTTAGGACACCTCGAGAGGTCTTAAGCTACACAACTATTTTATATATACTTCAAACATACTTTTTAATATGTAATTAATTAAAAGAAGCTTTTCCCAAAAAACGATTTCAAGGACAAGTAAAGAGCTACATTACACCAAAATTAAACTGAAATATAATCAAGTTGTATAACTACCACAAATCACCATGAAAAAATAATCGAAACCCAAAACAAACATAAATTACAATAAATAACCACGTCAAACCCAAAACGAGCAGAAACTAAGATGAAGGGCTGACGCCTTCCAGGCTCTCTAAACTAATGTTTAAATTATTGACAATATTTTTGGATTGGCTTAAAAGATTGAGTTATCTCTGAGGGAGTATTGGAGGGAAAAATGGGTTTATAATTTTAACTTGAAGGGGCGGAGATAAATTGGATGACATCAAATGTGCTCAAGTGTTAGAAATAGTATGTCTGAAATATTCTGGGAACAGATTGGCGGATGGAGTCGAAACTTTCAGGCATTTTCTGTGACTACTTCCGACTGTTACTCTGACTGGTTGTGGATGCAACTACTTGCGACCACGTATAATTGTGATTGCGATTGTGACTACTTGCGACAGCAACTACTTGCAATCGTGACCGCAACTACTTGCAACTACGACTATTTGTGACTGTGACTGCAATTACTTGCGGCTATGACAGTGACTGCTTGCAAACGCGACTACTGCTACCACCACTACTACTGTGATTGCTAATTGACTGTGACTGCTATTGCTAATGGTACTACTGCTGCTTCTGACACTGCTACTGGTACTACCATTATTACTACAACTACAGCTATTAAACTAAACCAAAGGAGTTTTTGTATTCAGGTTGTCGAAATGACAATTGTAATATATTAGGAACGGAGTGGGGTATTAAGTAAAAAGTTCTATTAAGTTAAAACTTCAAGAAAAGTTGAAGAGGATAGAAAACAAGAATTTATTTCTGCTCGTTTTCGGCTTAGTGTAACTCTTTACTTTTTTAAAAATTAATTTTGTGGAAAAGGTGAGAATTAAATTAATATTAACTAAAAGAAAACTTGTACCTTCAGTCGTTTTTAGCATAAAACTTGTAGCGTAGTTAAGCTGTAATCATAGGCAGCACAATAGCGCTGCCTAGGTAAAGAGCGATATGGGCACAATTATTTGTTTATTTATTTATTTTTTTAGACCATGGCACTTCGTATCGAAGGAGTTGTCCTAGAAACTTCAAAAAGGGCTCATTCGATTGGAAATTGAAAGGACTATTGCCCTTTTTTATAGTCAAAAGTAATTGTAGTGAAACTAATCCCCCTCCCCCACCCATCATTCCCCAAACACATCCAATCAAGGTTTTGAGATAGCCATTTAGTTCAGCGTACTTAAAACATCCGGAAATGATGTCTTTCCCTCACAGGGGGTGACTCCTCCACTGCCCTCACAGCAAGGGTTGTAAGTTATGCCCTGGGGGCATATAAGGTTTTTATAGAAAAGATGGTTGTATAAACTTCGGAGGAAGCTCATTGGATTGGTAATCAGCAGTTTTAGTGCATTTTTAAGATTGAAAGTAATCGGAGAGTGGATACCCCTCCCCTCACAACTCGTGTTTTCCCGAAATGTATCTGATAGAAATTTTGAGATGGCCATTTGTTGTCGTAGAAACTTTGAAAAAGTCTCATTCGATTGGAAATTGAAAGTGCTAGTGCCCTTTTTAATAGTTAAAAGTGATTGGTGGGCAACAATCACCCTACCCCCATTAATTCCCAAAACACATCTAATCAAGATTTTGAAAAAACCGTTTTGATCAGCGTAATTGACAGGTAACTGGAACTGGAAATTATTGAAATTATGTCTTTGAGAATGAGAGCCCCCTCGCCCCCCTCCCCAAAGCCCTCAGCACAAGGGATGTAAGTTATGCCCCGAGGGAATATAATCGGATATTCTGGTGTCCTTTTTAAGAGTCAAAGTGATGGGGGAACAGCCACCTTTTCCCCCCTCATGTTGTATTTTCTGCAAATGCATCCGATAGAAATTTTGAGATAGCCATTTGTTCAAATATAATTCAAAGATCATTTAATAAGGCTTTTGGGGTTGACATAATCCCCAGAGTATGGGGGTAAGTGCTGTAAATTATGCCCCAGGGGTATATGAGGTTCTTATGGAAGGGATGGTAGTGTGAACTTTAGAACAGGCTTATTTGATTGGAAATATATAGTTCTAGTTTCCTTTTAAAAGTCAAACATGATGGAGAGCAACTAGGCCCCCCCTCCCTGAGATCCTCTTTTCCATAAATGCAATCAATTGAAATTGTGGGATAGCTATTTTGTTACCAATAGTCCAAAAAATATATAACAACGTCTTTAGGGTATGCAAAATCCCCCTGAGCCCATGGATAAGGGTTGTAATCTGTCCCCCGGGGTAAATAAGATTTTTACGGAACGGGGGGTTGTATACACTTTGGAATGGATGGAGCTCATTTGATTGGAAGTCGGAAGTTTTAATACCCATTTTAAGAGTCAAAAGTGAATGGAAGGCAATCAGCCCCCCCCCCCAAGCCCGTCATTCCCCAAAACATATCCGATCGAAATTTTAAGAGAGCTGTTTTGTTTAGCATTGTTGAAAGGTCTAGTGATTGTGTCTCTGGGGATGTCAACCTCCCCACAGTCCTCAGGACAAGGGCTGTAAGTTACGCAATTTGTTCATTGTTTACACATAGTACATATTATTGAGGAAAGTATGCATCTTCGAACTTTCCTTTCCAAGAAGACGAAGGGCATTCAGGTGAGCCTTTCAGAAAATGTTTAGGGGAGTGTTGAACTAAATCAAAACACGTTATATGTATATGGATTGTCAAAAGTATGTAAAACAGGAATAACTGGGTATATTAATTTAGAAAAAACAGGACATGATAAGGGAGATGATCAAAAAGGCAATATGTGCATGCTACCAATACTACTACAACTACCACAACTACTTTTACCACACTACTCTGTTTACAGAATTGAAGGAAAATTGAAACTAAGTCATTAAACGGTATGTGCATGCACACTATACAAATAGCGTATCTCAAGAATTGATTTGGGTATTAAGTTTGAACTTTCAGAGAATGGTTAAAGTGGAAGATCATCATAGGCAGCGCAATAGCGTTGCCTAAAGGCCAAAAATTGCCAAAACGAAAAGAAATTACAATAAATAACCGAGTCAAACTAAAAAAAAAAAAAACAGAAATTAACATGAGTAGGGTGCAAAACACTTATGCCTTCCAAAGGCCAGAACATAATTTGCACTTTTCTGAAAAAATATAAATGTTTTTTTATAACTTTAATAAATCAAATAATATTAACATTTTGATTAATAAATATAAGTATATGTTTATTAAACTGACAATGCGCATTTATTTGTATTTTTTTCATTAAAATGCAAGTTATGTTCTGACCTTGAGAAGGCATAGGGGTTTCGATCCCTACTCATGTTAATTTCTGCTCGTTTTGAGTTTGACTCGGTTATTTATTGCTATTTCTGTTCGTTTTGGGTTTCATTTATTTATCGATGTTGATTTGTGGTCGTTTCACACTTGGTAGATCATTTGATTTTATTTTTTCTCATTTGTGGTTTAATGGAGTTCTTTACTTTTCTTTGAAAAAACTTATTTTGTGGAAAAAGTTGTTTTAATTAGTTTCTGTTCGTTTTATATTGACATAGTCTTTTCAGGGAAAAAAAAAAATCTTTAAATCTTTAAATCTTTCGTTGTTTCTAAGACTTTATAGTTTGGCCTAATATTTGTATGCTGGAGAAAATTTTTCAGCAATTTTTAACAACATACACCCTTTTAAAAATCTGGACACAAATAGTAGTGTTTAATTTAGTTTCATACCTCCTTTAGTTGACCTGAAATAGAAAACTTGATAACATTCGCAAAAAAATCTGTTTATTTCCTCTGATAGCTTGGATATACTTACGCCATTTTGATTTGGTTAAGTTTTAAGAGCAGAAGTAGCCCCGAAAGTTTGAACATAATAACCTCAGTCGTTCTTGGGATACTGCTGAGATGCCTTATTGGGAATTAGCATTAACACAGTGCATTTTGATTTAACCTCAAGGCAACATTTAGTTTTTAAACATAATGAGCAAATGGGAAGGTGGGTGTGGGAGGAGGATTAGTTGCCCTCCAATCACTTTCAACTATTAAAAAGGGAACTAGCCCTTTCTATTTTCAATCGAATGAGCCCTATTCCAAGTTTTTACAACAACTCCTTCGATATGAAGTGCCCTTGTCTGAACAAAAAAAAAATAATAATACATTGTACACACATCGCTCTTTACTATAAAAATGTCAAGCCTTCCAATCACTTTTGACTATTAAAAAGGGCACTAACCCTTTAAATTTCCAATCGAATGAGCCCTTTTTGAGTTTCTACGACAACGCTTTCTGTAAACACCTAATATGCCCCCAGGGCATAAATTACAACCCTTGCCCTGAGGGCTGTGAGGGGGTTGTCATCCTCAAAGACCAAATTTCCAGAACAAAATGGCTATCTCAAAATTTTCTCATGTAATTTCTCTCACAAAAAGGCAATATGTGCACACCACTGCTAATACTACTGTTACTGATACATTTACCACTAATAATACTACTACTATTTCTATTTCAACTACTTGTAAGGCAAAGAGCATTGAGATTAAAATTTCAAGAAGTATGTGAACATACAGGTTATCAAAAGCACATATCAGCAATGTCATAGCAATGGATAGTTGTATTAAGTTGAAACTTTCAGGACTTGATGAGAGGCATGTTCTACTAACTAAAAGGCAGTATAATAATCCTACTACTGCTAGTGGTACTACCGCTATTCAATACTATTGCTAGTAATATCAATACTACTACTGTGACTACTATTACTACTATGCTTAAGGGTATGAAGGTGAAATTTTCAAGGAATTTTAAGGGGGAAGGTGAGCTGGATCACGACACGCCGTCTGTATATAGGTTGTAAGATAGGGTGTAACAGCAATATCTTAGGAACAGTTTGGTGTGCGACGTAGAAACTAACATGATTTGTTTTGAGGGACGTTGAACTAATCAAAATAAAATATTTGCATCCCAATGCTACTGCTTCTGCTTATACTACAACTACTGTTACTATTATTTCTGCTTCTATTGCTACTACTGCCATTAAAGCTAGTCTGCTACAATTAATTTCACAGTTACTAATAACACTACTGCTATTAAAACTAAGGATATTAAGGCGAGCAATTTGGGATGTATAGAAACTGTCAGGAACTAAATCGAAAGACACTATACCCACACAGGTTGTCAGGCTGACGCATTAGAAATGCTTCAGTAACAGTTGATGGTATTAAGCTGAAACTTTCGGCGTGTGTTCAAGGGGATTTTGAAGAAGTCAAAGGTGCTATGCGCATGCCTACTAATGCTCCTGCAACTATTGCTACTGCGCAAGCTAAGGGTATTAAGGTGATGCCTTTATGAAATATTTAGGCGGATGTTGAACTAAATCAAAACAAACTATGTGCATGTGGACTTACAAAAAGGTAACAAAGGAATATCTGAAGAACAACTTATATTATTAAGTTAGAACTTTAAGGATAAGTTATGGTGGGTTTCGAACTAGCCAGAAGGCACTATGTGTATACTTTTAATAAAACCACTAAAGTTACTGTAGCTAATGGCACTAAGGGTATTAAGGGGGAACTTAAGGAACTTTTAGGAGGAGTTTAAATTAAACAAAAAAACTAGTAGGAATGCGGGTTTTCAAAAGGGCATATAAAAATATAATAGGTACCACCGCTCTACAAGAGCTAGAAATATCATTGAAACTCTTAAAGGAGCTGGTGCAAGCAGCCCTTCTCGCAAGCCTATTTGTTTTCCAAACGCATCCAGTCAAAATTTTGAGACATCCATTTGTTCAGCATAGTAGAACGGTCCAGCAACTATGTATTTAACGATATTTGGCATGTCAACCTCCCCCCCCCCAATTATGCAATTGGCCCATTATTCTTTAAAACTAAATCTCGCTTTAAAAAAAAACAAAAGGAATTGTGTTTATGCCAATAAGACCCCTCAGCAACATATTGAAAACGACTGGGGGTACTGTGTTGAAACTTTTGGGGCTACTATTTTTACTACATCTGCACTTACAATTTAAATAAATAAAAAGAGTGTAAGTGTATCCAGATTTGTCAAAGAGCATAGATAGAATCTTTTGGGGATTATGTTAAGTTTTATTTTTCAGTTCAACTTCAGGAGTTATAAAATTAAATTAAAAAATACTGTTTGTGTCAGGACTAAAAATTGTTGAAAAAGTTTCTCCAACATACAAATAGCAACCAAAACTATTTTTGCCATGAAAAAGAGCAGAAATTAACTTTAAAAACTTTTTCCAAATACAAGTTTATTAAAGAGAAGTAAAGAGCTTCATTAAGCCAATAATGAACAGAAATAAAGTCAAATAATATTCCAAGCGTAAAACTACCACAACTCACTATCAATAAATAATTAAAACTCTTACAATAAATAGCCGAGTCAAACCCAAAACGTGCAAAAATTAACATGAGTGGGGCTGATAACCCGCCCTGCCTTCTCAATACCAGAACCTAATTTGCGCTTTGCTGAAAACAAAATACGTTTTAAACGTTTTCACTTTTTTTTACTTTCATAAATAAAAATCGTCAATTAAACCAACAATCCAAGGCCATTTGTTTTTTGTTTCAGTAAAGTCTAAATTATGTTCCGGTCTTGAGAAAGCATGCGGGTTATTAGCCCTACTCATGTTAATTCTTGCTCGTTTTTAGTTTGACTCGGCCTATTATTGTAATTCCTGTTCGTTTTGAGTTTCATTTATTTATCGATAGTGAGTTGTGGTAGTTTTACGCTTGGAGCATTATTTGACTTTATTTCTATTCATTCTCGGCTTAATTGAGCTTTTTTACTTTTCTTTGAAAAACTTGCTTTGTGGAAAAGCTTTTAAAATTAATATAAATGAAACATCACTTACGTCAGCCCAAGAAGCATTGATGTAATCTGGGTCTGGATCTAATTCCGGGTTTGTAGCTGCTATTTCGGCAGGGGTGCAATCAAGAACTAATCTATTGTAATCATCTGAAAAAAAATTGACTTTCATTGTTAAACTCACAACTCCAAAAATCACGCGAAATAGCTAAAACAAGAGTTATACTTTACTGATATAACTCCTTTTGGGTTACTGTAACAGAAATGTTCTTGGCCCTATACAGGGCCGCGTCCAGGACTTTTTTCCGTGGGAAGGGTTTTACAAAAGGAATTTTTGTCTGGGGAGCTTTTACAAAAAAATAAAATAAAAAACACATCAACAGTTTTTTTTGTTCATTTTTGTTACGTTTTTACGAGTCAGACAAATATTTCGGGGGGGGGCTTAAACACAACCACCACCCCCCACCGAAAAAGTTTATCATTGAAAAACTTTGTCATTTCAGTCACTTCATTTGAGAAGTAACTAAATATCTCAGGTTGCGACAAAACCCCACAGGGCCCGGGGGCAGGCGTTGTAAGTTATACCCTGGGGGCATATATGGTTCCTATAACAGGGCTGCTCGAATAAACTTCAAAGAGGGCTCATTTGACTGGAAATTGAAAGTTTGAGTTCACTTTTAAGAGTCAAAAGAGATCCGAGGGCACGTAGCCCCCAGGCCTTTTTTTTCATACCCATCCGATGAGAACTTTGAGATAGCCATTTTGTTGAAAATAGTCCAAAGGTTGGATAAGTAAAATCTTGATGTTGATACAACACCCCAGGACCCGGGGACAGGCGTTCTAAGTTATGCCATGAGGGCGTGTATGGTTCTTATGAAAGGGACACTTGAATAAATTTCATAGAGGGCTCACTTGATTGGAAATTTAAAGTTCTAGTTCACTTTTTAAGAGTAAAGAGATCAGAGGGCAAATAACCCCTCCCCCCACACGCCCTTTTTCCCCAAACCCATCCGCTACAAATTTTGAGATAGTCATTTTTTTTAAATAGTTCAAAAAATAGACAACAAAAACTCCAGTGTTGACACAATCCTCCAGAGTCTGGGGGTAGGCATTGTGAGTTTTGTCCTGGGGTTTTACATGTTTTTTATACTAGAGATGCTCGTATAAACTTCAGAGAGGGCTCATTTGATTGGAAATTGAAAGTTCTAGTTCCCTTTTTAAGAGTCAAAAGACATTCAAGGGCAACTATCCCTCCTCACACATCCTTTTCCCCCCAAACCCATCCGATAAATTTTTTTAGATAGCCATTTTGTTAAAAACAGTTCAAAGGTCAGATAAGAAAAACTCCTGTGTCTACACAACCCACAAGGACCCGGGGCATGCGGTGTAAGTAATGTTCTGGGGGCATATATGGTTCTTATGGAAGTAATGCTCGTATAACCTTCGGAAAGGGCTCATTTGATTGAAAATTGAAAGTCCTCGTTCACTTTTGAGGAGTCAAAAGAGATAGGAGGGCAACTACTCCCCCCCCCCCTCAATGCCCTATTTCCCTCAAACCCATGCGATAAGAACTTTGAGAGAGCCATTTTTTTTCAAAATGGTTCAAAGATCATATAACGGAAATTCGGGGGTCGACAAAATCCTTCAGGGCCCGGGGTAGGCGGTGTAAGTTATGCCGGGGGGTCTTGTATAGCTGTTATAGAGTTGATGCTCGTATGAACCTCAGAGACGGCTGATTTGATTGGAAATTCAAAGTTCTAGCTCAGTTTTTAAGAGTCAAAAGGGATCAGAAAGTAACTATCCTCCCCACACCCCTTTTCCCCCAAATGCATCCGATACAAATTTTGAGGTATCCATTTTGTTCAAAATAGCTCAAAAGTGAGATGAAAAAAATCCGATGTCGAGACAACCCTCCAGGGCGCGGGGGCAGGCGTTGCAAGTCATGCCCTGGGGGCGTATATTGTTCTTATGGAAGAAATGCTCATATAAACTTCAGAGAGGGATCATTTCATTGGAAATTGAAAGTTCTAGTTAAGTTTTAAAAAGTCAAAAGATATGGGAGGGGATCTAACCCCCCCCCCCCCCTGCACGCCTTTTTTTCCGAACCGATCCGATGAAAATTTTTAGATAGCCATTCTGTAAAAAATAATCCAAAGGTCAGATAAGAAAAATCCAGTGTCGACGCAACCCCCCCAGCGTAGAAAAGTACCATTGATGTAGAAAAATACCTTTGTTTTTATTCCAATTTAAAAATCTGAAAAAAATTTATTTTCAATTCCCTACACTTTTGTGAATTAGCACCCCTGTTGCCTAGGTGATGCCACCACCCAGCGAAGGCTGGCTTCCCGTCTTTAATCAAGGATGGCAAGGTACTCCAATCTTCATCCTTACGCTGCTTTATTGCAGCAACGCTAGTTTGCTCCAATTGCAAACTTCATCCTTACGTTGCTTTATTGCAGCAACGCTAGTTTGCTGCAATTGCAAACTTCATCCTTACGCTGCTTTATTGCAGCAACGCTAGTTTGCTGCAATTGCAAACTTCATCCTTACGCTGCTTTATTGCAGCAACGCTGCAAAAAATTCTCTTTACATCCCAAATAAGGACTAAAATGCCGTCCCATTCATAAGGACCATCCTCAGGGATCTTGCTTACCATAGCTTCAAATTGGTGTATTTCTAAATTTCTAATAGTTTTCATCTTTCCATCTAGTTTGCACACTATATATTACAAATTTAGTTTCTAATATATATTCTATAGATCAAATCCCTTTACTCTTCAGTCGCTTTATTGGCTTTGGCAAGTCTAGCTTTGATGAAAAATAAGTATATTCCTTTTGCTTAAAAGGAATACAATTCCCTAATCCCACAAGAGGGACAGTATTCATGTTCTTCCCCTTATCTTAGAGACTTTTAGTTCTCTTTTTTGTTTGTATTACTTTTCTAAGGCCGCGCTGTTATTACTTTCACCTCATTAACCTTATTATGATAGAAAACACTGTTTTCCATATCTACAGAGGGAAGATCAAAAGCAAAAGACGTACACAATAGCGTTCCTTAATGCAGAAAAATCTCCAGAAAAAGTCATAAATTCGAAAGTTTATAGTAGGGAGTATATTTTTGCCTGAGAAAATTGGGTTGGATGATTTTTTCAAAAAAGCAGGAAGCTATATTTAGACATACAATGACCAGTAATATTCATATAATAATTCAAACTTAAAACAAACAGAAATTACCATCAATGAATATTCAAAATTAGAATGAATAATCAGATGAAGCGTAAAGGTAAATTATGCTGATATAGATGAATAAATGAATCCGAAAACGAACAAAAAACCAAATGACTAATCAGATAAATCCTAAAATGAACAAGGAGGACTACCACAAGGAGGAGGAGGGTTACCCCCCCCTAGACCTTCTCAACGCCAGAGCGTCATCTGCAGTCTACTTGAAACAAAACACATGTTTATAGTTTTTCCCATATCGCTTATTTTACTGAAAAATGAAAAATTGCTAAGAATTCGAAAACTAATATTGTTATATTTTAGTTGATTAATATAGTTTCATTGGTATGATTTGCAGTAGACTTTTTAAGTGTCTTCTTCCTTTATTTACTAATTCTTCAATTCAAAACATTCAGAATCAGTTCAAAATATTTTTTTTTACTATCAGCAACAAAACAACAATAACAAAAATTAGAGTGAAGCCATTCCTCTGTATCAAACCCTTTAAACGGCTAAAGTTTCTCATATATCTCATCGAAAACGATATATATCTTGGGCGGTGTGGATTGGTAAAAAGGGGAAAAAAGAAAACCATTAACAATATTAAGATTAATCAAAAAAACTGATGAAAATACACTGATTATTTAATATATAAAGATAGTATATCCTGGAAGTCTCAGCAATTTAAAAAAAGAGAAAATGTTTACAATGTTTTCTGTTTTCATTAAATCACAAACGAATTTCTGCCCTTTGGAGGATTTAATGGGTAGCAGCCCTACTCTTATTTCGGTAAATTATGTTCACTTTAAGTTTGACTGATTATTTATTTTAAGTTCTGTTATTTTTAGGATTAATCTGTCCCTGTATTTGCGTCTAATTTATTCACTTATATAATTTTCTATTCAGTTGAAGTTTAAGTTATTACCTGCCTTTGTTTTGTTCACGTTAAATTTTAATGTGGCTTTTTATTTTTCTTGGAAAGACTTCTTGGAAACGTTTCATAAACGTTTCTGATATCTTTAAATTTCCTGGGTAGTTCAATTAGCAAGCTACTGCTCAAACTTCGGATCGAAATAGAATTGACCCGTTTAACAAAATAACCGTTTTTCTTTTATCATTTGTACAGGTGTTAAATTATTTTTTAGACTTTTCCCTATTAATCATCAGATTTTCAAATCAAAAGAAAATATCCTAACATTAAGCAAGAATATTGACGGTTTAAAAAGTTTCTAGTTCAAGCGTTATGCCATTTACAACATCAGATATTAAGGCAAATAAAACAGCTAAGGTCTGGTTGAATGGGCGTTTGGATCAGCTTTAAGACAATCAAAAAGTGGACTCCAGACTTTACCTATTAATAAAGTAAGAATAGTTAAATAATCTGTGCACCTCACGAACGAGCCACAACTACGAATATTCAGGTATTATTTTTACTGGACAAGTAAAAGATTTATGATCTGTAAGCTTAGAAGTCCCAGCATCCCAAAAATTAGACAGCAAAGTTTAAATTCCATGAGCCTATAAATTTGTATATTGAAACACTTGATCTTTCAAAGTAGAATTTTTCACTGTTGATCTTTCGTCCTAAGTCTTATTTAAATTTCATGAAACTGGGCAATGTCCCCCCTCCCCACAATTAAAAAAGAATTTTGTTTAATATATGTAAAATCCCACCTTCTCTTCTCTCGGTGAATTAAAAATCTGTTTTACTTAAATTTCATACTTTAATGTCACCTACACTAATTTAAAAACTTCTTTTATTAATTTTTTTTAAAAAGAGTTTAACCTGACAATACGCTATGATAAGCCTCTATAAAAATGTGCAAAATTTCAATTAGAATTGTAACTTCCGTTGGTTCTACTCTTCCAACTATTGTAGGATAATAGTCTGCTACACACTGTTTTTGCCCCATTTCCTATCTCTCCAAGCACAATAGACCATTAAAACTATCGGCGAAACGTTTTCATATATAAGTAATAAAACGGTATATTTGTGGCTGAAATGTTAAATTTCCTGCCTTCTTATAAAAAGGTTGGATATTTTGCAGAGGTTGCAGACTTTGCAAAGGTTGCAGAGGTTGCAGACTTTTGCAGTTTCGAGGTTAACTGGGTTTGTTTATGCATTTTATGTTTTGTTACGGCTTTCGAGTTGGTTTTGGTTCGTAAGATATAAAAATGTGCATTAAGCAACATCAACAGTAAACAAAAAATTGTAAAAAGCATTGAAAAATACAACGGAATAATCCCCACAAAGACTCAATGGCCTGTAAATTAAAAAAAAATAGATACACACGCTATTAAAACCCTAATTCATAAACTTTAAGTAAGAAAATAAAAGAGAGAGGGAGTGAAAGGCAAGGAGAAAGACGGATAAAGTGATAAAGAGAGTAAAAGAAGAAGCGAGACAGAGAGGGGAGGGGAGAGAAAGGCAGAGAGATTTTCTATAGATGTTTGGCATACATTCTATAAACAGTATATATGTCACTGTGAATGTTCAAAATCAGGTTAATGTCGATAGTCACCGGCGAATGTCCCAAGTTCCCTTTTCTCTACTTGGATTCAACTAGCTTTGCGAATCAGCTTTTTTAGTTTTATGCAAGCTTGATGGTAAAAGTTAAGTTAGGTTAAATAAGGCTATAAATCTCAGAAATGAGTTTAAAACATAACCTAACCTACCATGTCACCATCAAACCTTGCATAAAGCTAAAACAGTTAACTGACAACTCTGACTAAATCAAGGGCGAAAAAAAATAATATTTCAGACATTCAACGGTGAATGCCAACATTCACCAATTTCGGACATTCATGTTAATATATATACGTAATTATACGACATCGCGTATAGAACAATAAAAATGTGCCGCTGAAATAAGTTCTACCATGCTTTTGGATGGTTCGGAATGTTTATTTTCTGTTTGTAAATGTAGTGCAGTGGTTCTAGTCTTATGTTTCTGAATGGTTCTCCATTGAAATTTCTTAATATCACCAAATTAGCTAGTTTATACTAGATTAGACTAGGCCCAAATATGCTTCACGACCAATTTGTTTTAAAACGTTGTTCAATAGCTCATTTAGTGAAACCTATCTTCAAAGTCATTTGACAATCTTAATTTGTGTAATTTAGCAGCTAAAGAAGGCAAAGTGTTGTTCATTTTAAATATGCATTGCTTTAATTATTGCTGTAAATATTTAGTTTTCTTTGTTCACTCAGTGCATGCCTATCTATTCATCGAAACACAAATTAGCTAGCGCACCATCCATTTTTCCTCAGTAGATATAATACCTATTAAAATAAAATCTTATTTTAAAAATAAATTAGTTTTTTATTCTCCATCGTGATATCATAAACAGACCTTTAAGTTTGATTTTTAAAATTTCTTTTCTTTCTTAAATTTTCTTTCTTAAACTCTTGTGCTATCCTTAAAGGTCATCAGCTTCAACTTTAAAATTTCCGAGAAATGTATTTCATTGTTCCAAGAAAGGCTTATATTAAGATCAACGGCATAGATGTTTATCCTATCGATGACATAATTTTCCGACTGAGAAGATATAACTAAATGCCATTTGACATAAACTAGAGAAATTTTGCCTTGTGTAGCTTTAGTGCTTTGTGGGCAGCATTTTTGGAATTTTGATAGTAAGAATAAATTATCAACTTTCACAGACAAGTTTTAAGAGGGAGGATTTTGAACTGATTGTGGTCTCCATGCCACACCCCAGAAACTTCAAGATTTTAACATCATTTTTGAAATTACTATTATTTTACACAGAAATAAAATATTTCGGTTGTTTTTGAAGTTTCAACCCCATCCCCCCTACTTAAATGCTGCTTCTCTTAAAAAAATCTTTTTTGCATGTTGACCAATGATCTCCGTTGGACAGGTACCGATCTCCTGATTCATTGCCTTCAGCCGGAAGTGCAATGTATGGTCGGGGGCAAATCATCCAACGCTTCTCGCGTTTTTCCCAAAGATTTCTCCAGGTACCCATTTAGAACCGGGTTGATTCTGGCTGAGCTTACAGAGTCACAGCATTGAGCCCCGTTCCAAACCAAATACCCAGCGTCACCGAAACTCGAGCCCCTGTTCTCAAGATTTCAAGTCCAGTACGCTAACCACTTGGTTAGGACGGCCGAGTGGTTAGCGCACTATGGATTCATACAAATGGATTCTGTCGTCCAGTCAGAGTCGAGTGATGATGTCAATGCGCTCCTACCTTGACCTCCTTTCCCCTCCGAAAAAGTGACCTTTACTTCACTGGGAAAATTGTCACTTTCTATTTATATAACATACAAGAAAGGATTTACAGCCTGAATTAGCTCATTTGAACGTGTTTCCTAGTTCTTTCCAATATGTGTAATAAAGTATAGCCAGGAAAGCACAACCGTTTGGCTTTCTCAAGACATTATTATATTGACATTGCTCTATGACTATCTACTTTAGTTCTGCCCAAGGAATGACGCATGGACGGATGATAGATAGACTTATCTATTAACAAATGGAATGACATCATTTTTATACAATCCTAAAAATGGCTTATCCCAGATTTGCCTCTCACTCACTCGGACTATCTATCTTGGCTTTTTCTACAATTGGCCATGGCTGAATGCATGCCCGCAACTATGAAACAATCCTAAAAAGGGTTTATTCCAGATTTGCCTCTCACTCACTCGAACTATCTGTTTTGGCTTTTTCTAAAACAGGCCATGGCTTGATGCATGCCCGCAACTATTAAACAATCCTAAAAAGGGTTTATTCCAAATTTGCCTCTTACTCACTCGAACTATCTGTTTTGGCTTTTTCTACAATTGGCCATGGCTTGATGCATGCCCGCAACCATTAAACAATCCTAAAAAGGGTTTATTCCAGCTTTGCCTCTCACTCACTCGAACTATCTGTTTTGGCTTTTTCTACAATTGGCCATGACTTGATGCATGCCCGCAACTATTAAACAATCCTAAAAAGTGTTTATTCCAGATTTGCCTCTCACTCACTCGAACTATCTGTTTTGGCTTTTTCTACAATTGGCCATGGCTTGATGCATGCCCGCA
>JAQQPU010006693.1:7429-26595 GCA_029168905.1 Artemia sp. Kazakhstan ARC1039
CTAGGGCATTTTCGGGGTGATTTTGGTAATCCAATTTTTTCTTAACGACATTTGGAGAAAACACTAGAAATTTAGAAATAGAGGAGGAACTGATAAACCGCTTAATGAGTTGCCGCAACCAAGATAGAGTTTCTAGTTCTAATGTACATAAAAGTAAAGTTTCGGTTCTAATTAATATGTAAAAATAGCTAAGAAATAAAGAGGAGATGGTAGGGGGCTCAAGAAGGGGGGTATTTCTTGTTCTAAAAAATAAGGGTTTTAAAAGGTTGGATCTCTTTCGGCACTACTACACATCAGCGTTTACAAAAATAGGGGGAAATTGTATCCTATTTTGGTAACAAGACATACTAATCTGGTTTTGATATCAATCAATGTGGGGAAATACTTGTAATAGACATCTCACAGAGAGGAACAACAGGTTTATAATCTTAGCTCGGAATATTCAAACTACTGGAAATGGAAGTTTCGGCCCGCAAAGGCGCTATTCCATAACCAGTTTTAATATAATTCCTGCAAAAGAAAAACAGCATTGAGGAAAATAGGGTAAAACTACTTGCTAATTCACTTACCGAATATCTAGGGATGCCGTGCTACAAGTTGGCATATCTGCCGTATCCGTTGCTGGCTCTAAAGAAGGTAAAGGCGACGCACTTTGTTCATCATTAATTTTGTCTCTTTCTTCAATAATGGACGGATGCATCTTGAGAATCATTTCAAGTTCCTCATCTATCCCTCGCTCATATTCAATATCCCTGCGCGGAGACTGATCGATTCTCCTTCCTATTCCACTTGATACTCTCAACTCTGGGATAGGAAGCAGACGCTGTCCTGCTGGACTAGAGGGAACACTATGCACCGGTGTATTATATCTAGAAATGAGAGGACTCTGTCCACCAGGACTTGGTGGTCTTGAATGATTTGGACTAGGCAACTGTGAGCAATATGGACTAACTGAATTAGACGGGCTTGCTTGATGAGAGCCAATAGGACTATGAACAACTGAGCCGATAGGACTATGCAATGGTGTTTGATAAGGTGTGCCAAATGGACTGAGGGTGTTCCCGTAATGGGACGTCATTATATTTCGCCACTGTTTATTTCTATGCATATCCAGTGACACTCTTCTATGTTCATGAGGATATGGAGGTGGCAGCCCAGAGCTATTTTGCCGCATGATTTTGACATCTGAGCTGTCTAAGCTTTCATCAAAACTACATCTTTTACTTATTCTTCGGTTCACTGGCTCGTGCTCAGGAAGACTTAACGAGATATCACTTAAATCAAGAACACATCCACTCTCACATGGTATTGGCTCTTCGTTCCATGCCGCCATATCAATGGTATCATATGCGTAATTATCAGCTTTAGAGTTAATTTCTCCTCTTTGTATTTCCATTTTTCCGCACTTTTTCTAATCACTACAATTAACTTCAGTTAATGGATCGTCTTCCATATTATGGTTATGGATTGTCTCCTATGTTGAATGCTAATTTAACCATGTTCAAAAAACATGTAATCAGAGGATCTGAAAAAAAGTTGTTGGTTCAGACCGTGAATGGCTGCTTCAAGAGCTATGCAACTCAATGAGGAAGGACTAAAAGATTAATTTTCAATATAGCTCAAAAATGAGAGATAAGAAAACTAGTGCTTAACTTAAAAAAAAAAATATAATAATCTAGCGAGTATCAGCCACTGGAATTTGTATTAGCAACAATGTAAAAGTGGAGTCAAAAAACCCAAAAGGTGAACTTATTTTATTATTAAAAGAATTATTCTTATTACATAGGTATATAGTACATGACTGTGTGTTTCTACTATTACCACTAAAAACTCACCCAAGCCACTTGAGGTCAATACAGCTGCATATGCTCCTGGTGGCCAGCGTTTACCCCACCCCCCGGCAATTACCCCCGGGAAAATACCCCCTGGAAAATACCCCCCCGCCCCCGCAGAAAATACGACCCCGGGAAAATACCCCCCGCGGAAAATGCCCCCTGGAAAATACACCCACGGAAAGTACCCCCCCCCCCCCACCTTGGAAAATAAGGTTTTCCAAATTTGAGAATTGTATTTGAGTTTTTTTTTTATTTCCGTAGGGGGAACGAATTTTGGTAAATGTTTATTATGCGCCACTGACTCAAGTTTACGAAGTGTAAAATTCAAGAACACATCGGGTTTTTCGTTAGTTTCTTCTTTATTTTAGAAATAAATTTGGGCTATATATTTGCATATTAGGGGGGAGGGGTAAAGTATAGCGGGTCTGCATGCCAAATGTGTTTGGTAAAAGTATTCTGCATATTAGATAGATAGACAAATAAGTGTTTAAAGCCAAATACGGCCATAATACGGCCATGAACACAGTAAAATAACATAAATGAAAGGCATAAACAACATAAACTTTGATCATCGATCAAACAGTTCGTGGTAACGAACTGTAAGTAAGGAGCGACCCGGCTCAATAGTAACCGAAACTATAAAAAACGAAATCCTTATACCAGTAGATGCATCAAAAGAATCAGATCTTAATGCTGATTTCAAATATATAAGTTTCATCAAGTCTAGTCTTACTCATCAAAAGTTACGACCCCGAAAAATTTTTCCTTATTTTCCAAAAGAGGGGAAAACACCCCCTAAAAGTGATAGAATTCTAATGAAAATCAAATCACAAGATTCATCTTTACAGAAAACCCTACTGTAAATTTTTCAAGCTCCTGTCTGCAAAATGTGGAATTTTGTATTTTTTGCCAGATGAACGATTACGGATGCCTGTTTATTTGCTTTTTTCCCCAGGGGTGATCATATCGATCCAGTAGTCTTAGAATATTGTGAGAGGGCCCATTCAAACGGAAATTAAAAGTTCTAGTGCCCTTTTTAAGTGACCCAAAAAATTGGAGTGCAACGTGGCCCCCTCCCACGCTAATTTTTTTCCCGAAGTCACCCAATCAAAATTTTGAGATAACCATTTTTTTCAAAATGTCGAAAATCTAATAAATATGTCTTTGAGGATGACTTAATCCCCTACAGTTCCCGGGGGAAGGGCTGAAAGTTATTAACTTTGCCCATTGTTTACATATAGTATTGATTATTCGGAAGTATACAGACGTTTTCAGGAGTGATTTTTTCTGGTGTGGGGGTGGGGGAGGGGGTTACGTGGGAGGATCATTCCACGGAGGATTTTTGCGAGGGAGGTGCTGGATTTCCCAGCATTATTTAAAAAACAATCAGAAATTAAATTAAAAAAAAGTTTTTTCAACTGAAAGTAAGGAGCAGCATTAAAACCTAAAAAGAGAGAAATTATTACGTATATGAGGTGGTTTGCCCCCTAGTCAATACCTCGCTCTTTACGCTAAAGCTTTTTTTAGTACTTTCAAAAGAGCTGTGTAGCCTAACTAAACAGCCTTTGTGATTCAGAGATTTGTGATTCGAACAAAATTCGAACTTCAGCGCGAAGAGCGAGGTATTGACTAAGGGGCGAATCTCCTCATATACGTAATAATTTCTGTTCGTTTTAATTTTTAATGTTGCTCCTTACTTTCAGTTGAAAAACTTGTTTTTCTATTCTTTCATCATAAAACACTTAAATGAGACACTACATTAACCTAATAATAGTATTTAATACTTGAAAAACAGTCATTGAAACAAAAAACATTAAAAATACTTGGAAAAAACACTTAAATGAAACATTACATTCACTTTATACTGGGACTTTTTTTTTTCTTTTTTTTTTAGTTAACAAAATTTTCAGATACCTCGCTATTCTTCTGTAATTTTTTAGTGGCTGGCCATATACCTAGAAAGAATTTTTTTTCTGGCTCCAAACTATCCAAATAATTTATCCCCCCCCTTCCAAGTGCAAATATATAGCCCAAATTATATATTTCCCACATATTCTGTCACTTGTCTTTTTCTTGTCTCGCGCTAAGCTGAAAAAAAGTAACGAAGAAACCGGTTTTGTTCTTGAGTTTTACACAGCGTAAAATTGAGTGAGTTGTCCATAACATACAAGTAACAAAACTCCTTCCCCCTACGGAAATTAAAAAAATAAAACTCAAATAAAATTCTCAAATTTGTAAAGCCTTTTTTTCTATTGGGGGGGGGTGTATTTTCCGGGGGTGAGGTATTTACCGGGGGCAAAATATTAGGACAGTTTGAAGTCATAAAACAATTCTTTTAGGTATATAGCCACTAAAATTCTCATAAAATTCTCAAATTTGGAATGCCTTCTTTTCTATGAGGGGGGGGGGGGTATTTTCCGGGGGTGAGGTATTTACCGGGGGCAAAGTATTTGGACAGTTTGAAGTCATAAAACAATTCTTTTAGGTATATAGCCACTAAAAAATTACAGAAGAATAGCAAGGTAAAAAAAAAAATAAAATAATATAAAAAAAAATCCCAGTAGGCTATAAAGTAAATATAATATTTCATTTAAGTGTTTTTTTTCCAAGTGTGTATTTTTAGTGACCGTTTTTCGAAGTATTTAATACTATTGTTAGGTTAATGTAGTGTTTCATTTAAGTGTTTTATGATGATCGCCATGGGCTCCGGCAAGGGGGGCCATGGCCACTCTAGAAATTCGGGACTATAAAGTAACTATAAGGAAACCAACGAAAAAAGAGCAGAATAGGAAAAAAACATGGAAAAAATTTGTTATACCCCATTTTTATAAACAGTTGAGTCTAAAAGCATTAAATATTTTGGTGTTTGATAACCAAGTTCAAAACTGTCGATATTGTTAAAAAATATCCGTCCAACGCTTCGGCATTGCTCAGCTGATCTATGATATGATGTATCTAATAAAAGGATTTTCAATAAGATCGCTTGCTTTTTTGGGAGTGTTTCCCCTTTTTGCAAAAATCAGGCAAACTTTCTCAGATTTTTGATTTTAGGTGGGTAACAAATGTAGCTATAAACTGAAAGAATTTTACGTATTTAGAGGCAGCATGAAAAGCCAATACTGCCGGTGTAATAATTGTCCTGAGATTTCCAGTTTTAGTTTTGGTGAATATTCGTCCAAGTCACTTTTTGCTTCCAGTTTTTTTTTTATCACAAACTATTTGATAAGATGCTCTTGTGACGAATTTTTTTTTTTAACCTCTTCATTTTATTTTTATTGAATAGGACACTAAAAACAAATTCATTTAACGGTTTGCCAAACAGTGGAAAATTCATTGCATATACGATTCAGGGTAAATATTTGCACATTAGAAGGTGGTGGGGGGCAAAGTTCATTTTTGACGCAAATGAATGTTTTACTTGGATCCGGGATGAAATTCTGATTCTAAAGGTATGTGTGTTTCTGACAGACAGGTATAAACCTATCTAAATTTACACAAAAACTGTTTTAACTTAATTTTGGGGTTTCAAGCTCTTTTTCATTTCACGTATGTCTATTTCATAGCTAATATCAATGTTAGAGCAACTTCTGCTGCGGTGGCGTTAATAGGTAAGTACCACTAAATAAATTAAATAGACTAAATAGATTCCAGTTACCTCTGCAAAAAAGAGAAAAAAAGAGCAAAAGAAAAAAATTTCTAAAGAGCCAAAAAGCTTTTAATCACCATTACCATATTGATGGTTTGAATCAATCGATCGAGCAAGCGATTTAATGAAGATTTCTATAAATTTTTTCCAGAAATTTTCAAGAAAATCTATAAGTTTTTCCAGAAACGGGAAATAAAGCCTTTGAAATTAAAAAGTCTTTCTTCCGTAACTGACAACAGACAACAGGGGAAGAAGGCAGTTCCCTTCAACTCGTTGAGTTCTAAGAAAGAGCTCATTATGCTTCCGAAATATGGAAGAGCTAAAGAAGCTTATAACATCTTCTTGTGATTTATTCCTAATTTTTTGTCGTTGATTTATTTAGGTTAAAATGGTAGTACACAATCGGTCCCTATTGCATACTAGTATTTTAACCGAGCAAACGTAATGAAATGACTAATTGACGGTGAATTTGTAATTCTTTCTTTATAGTTTATAAATATGCCAATTAAGTTTTTTTCCAAGACGTCAATTTCATTAGTAAAGAAAAACCTAAAAAGAAAAATCGAGATCTATTTAAACAACATAAAAAAATTATTGGGAAAAATACACCGAATTTTTGTACTAATATCTCGGCTAATTGAAGAATTCAAATGTCAAATTGAGATTAAAATAAGAAAATTCATTTAAGAGAGACCCTCCCACTAATGCTCTAAATTTCTAAAACTATGTGGAAAAAAGGTAAATTTTCCAGAAAACTTAGTATTCACGAAGTTTTCTTTGAATTTTAGCACCCCTCCAACCGCCCTGTCAAATGAAAAAATGAAAAAAAAATTATCTGTGAAAGACTTTCTAAGACCATTTGTATTTCTTTTAGAGTAGCTCTCTAGTATAAACCCTCCTTAAAGTCTTTGAATGCTTAATAACAGTAAACAGTGGGCAATGCTAGAATCAAGAGAAAGATGTAACCCTTTAAAACGAACTCATTTTAATACTAAGAATCTATAAGCACTTCAAAATTTTCCCTGTCCCTGTAATTTCTTACATTGTCTGTATATTTTACCGTCGATCGTGTTTTTTATCGCCCCAAAAACGCCAAATTGGAAATTTCCAATTTCAACTATTATTCTTTCTGTATCTCCCAAAAAATATGTTGAACTATACTTCAGGCTTTTGAATAACCTTCAGAGCCTTTCAAGGGGGGGACCGGGTCAGCTTCTCAGGGCCCTGCATTTGGAAGGGCTCCACGACTGGAAGATGCCCACATTGATAAATTTTTTCACTTTGATTTGGCCTTTTTTTCTTATATTTGAGCCGAGAGAAGGTGCTGTAATTAATTTTGCCCCGGGCACCACCTACCCTAAGAATGACTCTAAGCTTAGCATGGATTTATGAGCTGTATATAAAAATAAAGCGATTTATTATTTTCATTTGAGCTTTGTAATCATATTGAAAACAGTAAGCCATCGATACTACACAGTGTTGTAGCTTTGAGTAAAGAACTTTCAAGAAATGTTCATATAAATCAGCCGAGATCGATAAATCTAAATGCAAATATCAGTAAATTTAATTAGCAATGATTTACTAATATTAAGCAGTCTTTATTAACAATCATGAACAATAAATCACAAACAAAAATAATTAGTTTGAGTGAATAACGATTACTGAAAGCACTTAATTAGCCTTTCGATACTGAAGAACTGGCCTTATACACTTTTTACTTACAAGAACCCTTAATCACTAATTAGCTTAAGCCATTTACAATCAAAACAGCCTGAAACGTGGTCTATCACAAAAGGTTATGGATAAACTAACAATATACTGGCAACAGGTTGCAAAAAGATGTCCAAGAATAAACTGACTTGCAGCCAAAAAGCGCGGAAGGAATGGAACGGTCATCGAAGTTCCTGAGTAACGCATCCTCTAATAAAACGCTTTTTGTCTTAATGGGAATAGCTATTGTGCCGATTTTTTATTAAAGCTTAATTTTTATATAATAACACTTTGATCATTCCTGAACGATAATTATCCCTAAAAATACACCTATTAATTATATATAATTATTTTTTGTATTGATTAATATTATTTTGATTAGATCTTTTCTCCGACAGGAAAAATTCCTCCATGGAAAGTTCTTCCCGTGTGAAATCCGCAAGGAAAATACCATCCTCGCTGAAATTTCCCCGAAAAATTTCCTGTCCCCTCCTCAACGCCTCGCTTTTTACGCTAAAGTTGTTTATTGTTTTAAAAAATAGAGTTGTGAGAAAGAGCCTCCCTTTAGCGTATAGAGCGAGGCGTTGAGGAGGGGACAGCCCCTTTCATATGCGGAATAATTTCTGTTCGTTTTAAGTTATAGTGTTGCTCCTTACTTTCAGTTAAAAAACTTGTTTTTATATTTAATTTTTGAACGTTTTGAATTAATGGAGGTTTTGATTTTGGCTCACCGTACATGAATAATTAAAAAAAATTGCATATTGATTTTACTTTTATTTGGCTAAATGGCTTTCTCCAACTTTATTTAATTTTATTTACCAACTTACGAATTAACTTACTTAACGAATTTCTATATCCATATATTTTTAATACGTATATTATGGGGTTCGCCTTTTCGTCAATACCTTGCTCTTAAGGCTAAAGTTCGAATCTTGTTCTAATTCTTTAAAAATGACCCCTTAATCACAAAGGCCATTAATTAGAATAAATAGCTCATATGAAAGTACTTAAATATCTTTGGCTTAAAGAGGGAGCTATTGACTAGGGGGCGAACTCATATACTTAACAATTTCTGTTCGTTTTAAGTTTTAATGTTGCTCCTTACTTTAAGTTGAAAAGCTTGTTTATTTTTTATTTAATTTGTGATTGTTTTTTTTAATAATGCTGGGCAATCCGGCGCCCGCTTCATAGCAATGTCCCTTCCCCGATGAAAACTTGTGGAAAGATCGTCCCACATAACACAAAGACCCAAAAAGACCAAAACATGCGTAATAAAAGAAAAATCAAAAAAAGGGAAATAATAGCTTTTTTTCGCCCCATCGTCAATACGTCACACTTTATGCTAAGGAACGAATTTTGTCCCAATTCTTTAAGAATGACTCCCGAATTACAAGAGCTGTTTAATTAGAATAAATAGCTCATTTGAAAGTACTAAAACAACTTTAGCGTAAAGAGCAAGGTATTGACGAAGAATGACAGCCCTCATATACGTAATAATTTCTGTTCGTTTTAAGTTTTAATGCTTCTCTTTACTTGCAGTTGAAAAACTTTTTTTTTAGTTTAATTTCTGATTGTTTTTAAAATAATGCTGGGAATTCTGGCTCTCCAAGGATAATTCCCTTTCTTCATGAGGAATTTCTCCATGGCAAAATCCTCCAAAACGTAACCCCCGACCCCCATCAGATAAATCCCCCCTGAAAACCTCTGTTTACTTCCAATTAACAAAGTTCATAGCTTGCAGCCTCCTCTGGGGACAGTGGGGTTTAAGTCATCATCAAAGACATAGTTATTAGGTTTTGCGACTATGCTGAACAAATAGCTATCTCAAAATTTTGACCAGGTGAATTTGAGGATAAAATGACCGTGAGAGCTAGCTGACCTCCAATATTTTTGTTCACTTAAAAGGGGCACTTATAATTTTTGATTTCCGGTCAATTGAGTCCTCTCGCTTTCTTCTACTACCACTGGTTCGATATGATCACCCCTGAAAAAAAAGGAGAAAAAACAAATAAACATGCATCCGTGATCTTTATTCTGGCAAAAAATGCAAAATTCCACATTTTTGTACATAGGAGCTTGAAACCTTTACAGTATGGTTCTCTAGTATGCTAAATCTGATGGAGTGATTTTCATTAAGATCACTTGATGTTTTGGGGCTGTTAAATTTGGCAAGTTTTATATATTTTGAACAAGCATCAAAATTTGATTTTTTTTTTATGAACCTATTGTTATCAAGACTCAGTTTCTTAGAGTTTCGGTTACTATTCAGCAGCCAAGCTCCATACTTACAGTTCGTTACCACGAACTGATTGATGAATACTTCTAAATACATTTTAAACGGACGGGATCGAATCAGCTTCTAAGAACTATTCACTGTTCTGTTAAAAGTAGATTTTTCTTGTTATTTTTTTGGATCAGTCTTTAGATTTAGGTAATATCTCTGTAGCACTTCAAGTTAAAAGCCAATCATATTTCTTAGTGCTAAGGTCTGAAACGAAAGGAAACTTCATCAGGCTGGTTTCTGAACGGCTCATTTAGTATTGATAACCCAACTAAAAGTCATTTTGATAAGTGCTCCTTTCAAAAGATCGTGTAATATTTGGAGAATAGAGGCCGTTCCAATTGACAAATCAGATTCTGGAAATAAAAATCAGATCGTCGGAACTGTTTTCTGTTCAGTTTTCAGCAGTTAGATTCCAGTCTGGATCAAAGAGTATTGGTAACTTTCAAGAGTGGCAACTGGTACTAGTGTCAACAAAAAAAACTCTACACCATCTAGCGTTTGTAACACTTGACATTTTTCCAGTGTAATAATAAGAACGATTAATTTTATTAGTGTAATTGGTAAAATTTGGGGTTAATCAGTGTGTGATATCATTGTTTAAACTTGCCTGTTTTTTAGACTAGCATACTGTCCATTGTGTGTCAGTTGTATTTTAACCTTTATTATTCTATAGGGTGTTACGGAACTTATGAACCTTCAATTTATTATTTAAACACTATGCTTACAAGATATTAAGATATTCCAATTCTTGAAGATTTTGTAACTCGTTTAATTGTTAATTCTAATTTATAGTTTATCTACATGAGTTAGAACCTACGTGCAATTTTGTGTGCTGTTTTGAAGGATGATTAATCAGTTTTGTTTCTGCTTTCATTTTTTTTTTTTCGCTGTGTTAGGGTACGGTACTTTACTTGACTTCAGTGAAGTCAGCTATAGTTCATTACTAGTTACTTGGACCTGTTACATTTCTTTCAAAACGTTTGGATAAAATAGAGACGGAACTTTAACCAAACATTGGATGCAGTCAACTATAGTTCAGTTAAAGGTCCAAGCAATCAAAATAAACACATGCAAATTTCAAGCAGAGCATTGCCTTTTGAGCTAAAAAAGAACGATAATCATTATCTAGCTTATTATTTAGAGGTTGAATTCCTAACTTTATTTTAAATACACTGATAATTATGTGTAAATGGCGAAAACATGGTCAGAACTGTGAAGAGGGCTGCAAATTTTTTGACGTGCGCACGCTTTTAACAGCTTGCAATCTTTTTTGGCCTTGAGTTGCACTCTTTTTGACGTCGGCAGTTGGCAACCCTCATTAGAGTGCATATAACTGTCTTCAACTTTCGCTTCAGTGTAGGCATTGTAAATTTCCTAATCCCGTCATTACTAAGCATGGGCCATGGGCCTAATATACTTTCGAAATATTCTATTTTGAATATTTCTAGAAATATTCATTTTTTTGGAAAAATTTTGGAGCTAATATTGTTCGTTTTTTACTGACATAGTTTATCATTAGATAAAACTAGTCCTATTTGTAAACTTGTTTTATGGTTTACTGCCTTAAAATTCTAATGGCCAATTGTAATTAGAAATTTGCACAAAACATGTATTCAGTAAAAATATCAGCAATGTTTTTGTGCTATGATTTTTAAGATTAACTTTAATATAGAATTTCGAATGAATGGGGAGGGGTAATATTATTCAAATGAATAGAAAATCTATTTCTTTTAAAGGGCTGAAGCCATCTTATACACGTATCTTATTCCACAAATTTATTATACTTTATTATGCATAAATCAGTCGAATTTGTGGAAGGTAAAATTGCAAATGTGGAAAATAAGGACGCGTCATCTGGCTTGTATTTTAAACCGGAAAAAATGTTTCGACTGTTAAATAGAATTAATATATTATTAAGTAATTTAAAATATATTTTTGATTGTAAAAAAAATTCATATTTAATAATAATTAGAAAATATTTAGTAATTTAATAAAATAAGTTTTAAAATAATCTTTGCTTTGCATTTGTTTATTAGCAACCTTTTTACGTAAAATTGTACAAATTGCCAAGAAGTTCATTTAATATTTTGAAGAGATCTTGCAGAATTTTCATTTTTATTGCAATTTTTGAAGCGCTCTCAAACCATTAAAGTGCGCCCAACTGCCTTCAATTCTTGCCATAATGTAGGAATTGTAGATTTCCTAAACTCGTAACTACCAAGCATGGGATATGTGCTCTGTTCTGATTTTTGGAAGAAATGGAAAAAAATAAACAGGGCTTGAATGAAATAGGAAAGAAACAAAACACATCAACCTAAAGCAGAAACCTGTTTCTGTTCTATTTTTTTGGTAAAACAGACAACAACTATCTTCGTTAAAATATAGCTGTCTTTATAAAACTTAAAGTTTAAAGAAAGTGTAGCTGATAAGTGTTGGTTTATTACCACATAGATAATAATAGCATCATTTTTTCAAGTCTGAAGTTTATCATTTAAAAACATGCACATTTCTAGCGTTTTGGACATTGTCCAGGCATACTGTTTTCGCGTGAAATAATCGGCTATCAAAAATCCCGGATCGCTCGATACAGTAGTAATAACTACGCTAAGATGCCTCAGGGCGATATATGGCAGTTCCGGAAAGATTTCATCGTTTTGAGTCCTGAAAATAAATGGGTCTCCAATCTGAAAATATTAGCTTTTAATCTCTCATTAACATCTTGTCAAGATTGCCACGGGTAGTACTTTTCTCTAAAAGTAACACTTTGAGAAAACGCACGGTAGTTTTGCAGCACTTTCTACGCAAAGAACGAACAGTTTTTCTAATAAAAGGGCAAAAATTTTTCTGTGCACGCAAACACTGCCATCTTTTTTTATGGTTGTTTTCTTCCATTTTCCTGCTCCTTTTCTGAAAAATGCGCTATTAGGTTTATACAGCATCTTCTTGAACTTCCCAGAAAAGCATACTAATTATCAGAGACATTTCGACAATAAAATAATTTTCGTCATCAATTTATGCAGTCAGTTCAAAATCACTAGTGCTTAAGCACAGCCCATAGTTGTTTTGAGATGGGGCAATCTCCCCCTCTAGACTATGCTTTGCCCCCCCCCCTACCCCATTCTGATAATCAGAAACCACCTTAAACAAAAGTATGATAAGATAAAAATGCACGGGAAAAAGACACTTCTTACTGCCAACAATCCAAAATATTTTTGTTGCCTCGCAGCTTAAAACAGCCTTTTAAGATGCTGTTTTAAACAACCAAATGTATGTGAGAAACAAATCAAAAGAAAAAAAAAACAAGGTTTGAGGGTGGTTTGCATATTTTGACGGCACTTCTTGCCAGAAAATATTTCTCTAGGCCATATACTAAATTCACTCATTGATTCATTTGGCAAATAAGTAAAATGAAATTTCTCGAATTCTGAATTTCAAAGAAACGTAGACCCTTTGCTGCATAATACTTTCTTTGGGTATTTGCTTTTTTGTATAGATTTTCAAAGGGATGCAAATATAAGAACAATTGCATTTTTTGACAACTTGTTTCGAAAATTTTGGTCGCTTTGCGGTAGAAAATACTTTCTCCAACCCATACACTTGCTTCACTGTAGATTAAATAAAAAAAACAAGATTTTTCAACTGAAATTAAGGAGCAACATTAAAACTCATAGCGAACAGAAATTATTCCACGTATGAAGGGGTTGGCTCATCGTCATTACCTTGCTCTTCATGCTAAAGTTTTAGAACTTATAAAAAAGGTTCATATTGTAATTAACAGCCCTCGTGTTTTAGAAGCCGTTCTTAAAAAAATTCCTCACACGTAAAAAATTTCCTTGCATGTAAGAAACATCCCCCCCCCCCCCCGCAAAAATTTCTTCGGGATAATTCCATCGCTAAAACCTCCTCCCTCCTCCGAAAAGTATCCTGTAGAAGATTCGGCCTCAAGGATTTTCCATAGCAGAATTAATTTAAAACAGAATTTAAGTTCTAATCGTTTTTAAGATCACCCCGGACATTCCTTTTTCCGTGGAAAACATTTCCTAGAATTCCAAAATTGCTAAAAATTTCCCCATGACAATTCCCCTGGACATCCTCACATGCAAAGTTGAGTAGGTAAAGAGAAAGTAAGACAAATCGAAATAATTTTGTACAGGAATTCTGTCAAATCTTTCCAGTGTAAAATTTCCCCTGGAAGGTTCCTCCCAGGAAATTCCCCTCCACACGGCTAATTATCCCCATGGAAACTCAACCCAAGCCCAAAATCACCCCCTCCCCTGACAAATATCCGTATGCTACGCAATAAAAATACTACAGGTAAACAGTGGCCAAATTTTATAACGATTTTGGGGGGAAAATGGGGTTGGGAGGCTATTTGCTCTCCAATCTTTTTGGTTAATCCAATCTTTTTTAGCACTTAAACATTTAATTGTTCTTTCAAATGAGCCCTCTCCTATTCTATTCTCAGAAATAACAGCGTTTTTAAGATTGTCTAATGGATCTGTAGTTTATTTTAAGTAGGGATTTTTGGATTTATGCAAACACTTAAAGGCAGTACATAACTATGTCCCAAAATATTGGAAGTTGGCGCTTGCTTATAGGCGACAATGCGTCTTAAAGTGATGCATTGTTTATGTATGTTTGGTTAGTTGTAGAACCATAGGTGCGATTAACGGAAATGAGGGGGGTGGGGGGAGGGCGAATGATTTTTTTTACTTTTTATATCAGGATATCCAAGATATTTGTTTCGAAAATTTAGGGGGATTTTTTTGTTTTTCGTTTTTTATCAATGAAGACACCAAAGAACGGCATTTTTCAAAACCTACGGAGGGCAAAACAAATCTAGGGGTTCATGGCTCAATAGGTTATGGACTATCATGACATAACTGTTTACAAAAGTGTCTCATTACCCAATTATAACATTGCAAGGATTAAAAAAAACGGTCTTTTCTAATATTTTAAGACAATTTGTTTAATAGGCTTTGGTGGCCAAGTTTGAGGTATTTTCGGCAACCTGACACAATGTCTAATCAACCGTCGAGCTGCCTGGCTTTTTTTGGGGAGGGGGGATCTTCATCAGAATATGCCCTTTTTGTGTTTTCATTAAAAATTATAACAGGTTTGCCCCCCCTAGATTTTGAAAATCAAAAATGGCTTCCAACTGAATTATCGTGATTTGAGGCCACTGGGTACGAACGGGCTTGGTAGAATTTGATAAAAAAATTAGAAAAAAAAATTAAATAGCTGACAGTTGGCAACACGAATATTCCTGGCAACACGCTGCCCTACGATCACTTTGACTCTTAAAAATAACACTAGCGCGTCTGATTTCCAATCCAATGAGCCCCCTCCAAAGTTTATATGACCACGCTTTCTATAAAAGTCTTATATGTCCCCATGGCATAACTTAGAACCCTTACCCTGAGGGCTGGGGGTTTTATTACCTTCAAAGACATAGTTTCCAGACTTCCATAATTTCCATAATTGCAGTCAGCACTCAACTCCGTAGCGGTTCAAATTCCAGAGAATTGGAACCAGCATAAAATAAACAAATAAGTCATATATATATAGTCAGAAACTTACGAGCTCTTATTTAGTAGGAGCTTTATAAGAAGCTTCACTTAAAGCATAAATAATCCCCAACAACCGCAGCTCTTTGTTTTCTGTTGATAGTCATTGTGTTGCGAAGCAACACTTCTGCTTTCACAGCTATTTTTTTCCGTGGTTAGTGGCTTGCAATCTCCGGGAACTGCAGGATGCAGTTGCAGTTAACGGAGCTGCAGATATAGTTCCCTAAACTATACCGTGGTTGTTTAGAGGAGTCTGGTTCATGTTGGGGTTATCTGTAGTTTGCAATCTGTTGTAGTTTGGAATAAATTTAGTATCTTTATTTCCAGTTTTCTACATTATAGTAAGTAGTTTCGAATAAGGCAAGTCTTTGAATTTCAGAGTTTGAATCTACTACCTCTGAACATATACTAGGGACACACTACTTGATACCTATTATCGCTAGCTTTCCACCAGCAACAGAGTGGTCTTAGTAAGCAACCGAAAATGTGAATCGACGGAATTTTCGAATTAACCGTTGAATTAACAAACGAAAGTAAAGCTTCATGAAAAACTCCAAACAAAAAATAATTATCAAGATTCCCGGCACTGCATATAAAAAAATACAAGTTCCAAATTTCAAAAACTTTTGGGGAAACTTTCTTTCAAACATCTTAAAGCCTACTTCCCTTCCCAAAATACAAATTGATAGTTGTGAGCTCTTTCAGGGCATTTAAGCATTAACCATTGTTAAAAGCAAAATACGTAATGTTACGACCAAACCAAAATTTGTGACATTAATCCAATCCCTAAAGATGATCAATACTTCAAAATGTTCTACTACAAATACAACCATACTAATAGAAAGGTTAGTTGACTGTTCTAAAAATAAGTAGCCGGAAGTAAGCTAGAACAAGGGCGGATCCAGGATTTTTTTTTCGGGGGGGGGGGGTACTAATTTTTTACTCAGTTTTCGACTAATTTTACTGATTTTTACCTAGGTTTTACTAATTTTCGACTTATTTTCGACTCGGTCAAAAATTTCGGGGGGGGGGGGGGGCAAACCGGGTCCCCCCCCCCCACCCCCTGAATACGGCCTTGGGCTAGAACCTTCTATCGTTTTGACAAAAATTTTAGCCTTGAAATTTACCTTGAAGTCTTTAGCCAATCGTACTGCCAATATTAACTCTATAAACGGCTAGCCAACTATAGAAGTATTTCTAGCCAACTATAAAAGTATTTAAGTCCTAACTATCAAAATGTGAGTTTTCGAAGTTAAATTGATTTAATTTAAATTAATTCAGTCAAGACTAGAAATGGACAAGAAGAAAATCGGATCTTTTATTCTTTGCCACTTTGGCTCCTAATACACCTAAGACCAATAGCACCACAGACAATGACAGGTTACCGTTACTAATTAGGATTAAAGAAGTCAAAACGCTTCTTACACTAGCACTATAAGTAGTGTAGCGGTAGAGGAAACAGTATATCACACTTGTCTCGTGCAAACCTCGTTTTTTTTCAGCTTTTTATAAACTCGGAACTTTTATTGGATAAGTTCTGCTTCAAATTTGATTATTAATTTCATTTTCTGATGCTCTTTTGATACTACATAAAGAAAGAAAAACGAGCAAAAATGGGTTTTTTAAAGGCCAAGTGAAAATACTGAAAAAACATAACAAAGCGAATATTTCGAGAGGACAAACGCCTCTCTTCTTCAGCGCGAAACGAAATAATATATCCAAGGAAAGTGCCGAAGAAAAAAACAACAAAAAACAAACGCGGAAAATCAATGTGAAAAGAACCAAAAAACCAAAGAAAAAACCAAAAACTTAGAAGATGAATAAAATTCAATAAAAGCCAAAAATTATGAGAATTAAAACCAATTTTTTGGCTCTTATTGAATTTTATTCATCTTTTAAGTTTTTGGTTTTTTGGTTCTTTTCACTTTGACTTTCCGCGTTTATTTTTTTCTTCGGCACTTTCCTTGGATATATTATTTCGTTTCGCGCTGAAGAAGAGAGGCGTTTGTCCTCTCGAAATATTCGCTTTGTTGTGTTTTTTCAGTATTTTCATTTGGCCTTTGTAAACTCCATTTTTGCTCGTTTTTCTTTCTTTATGTGATGTCAGGCCAATGTGGTTTGAGGAATTATCTTCTTTTGATACTTCTATACGAAAATGAAAAAATTATGGCTCCCGTGTGCACACCTCGTGTAGTTTTGGCGGAATTTAGCGAATAGGCTCTTTAAGGTTAGTTTTCAAGCAGAGTTAATTGGTAACTACAAAAAACTTTAAAATCTCGTTTAAAAGATATGTCAAAAGGAAAATTTTCTTTGTATATTATATCTGTTCTTTATTATTTAGCAAACCTGATGTTCCTTTGAGACTCCATGTGAAAATGAAATAGTTATGACAATTCCCATGTAATTTTGGTGACATTTTGCTAAGGGACGGTCTAATTTTAGTTTTTTTTTAACCAGGATTAAATGGTAATTACAAAACCTTTCAAGCCTCATTAAATATATTGTACAAGAAAAACGATGTTTTGATCTAGTAAACACGCATAACTTTACGCCAAATCCTCGAAAAAAACTTAAAATATTCATGAAAACTTTTGAACCTTTTTTCCACCATTTTTTTCATTCATAATCAAAAGAATAATTATGAAATTTGATATTTCCTCTGCTGGCAAAATTATAGTTTTTTTTACACAGATATGTGGGAGGAAGTGCTACGATATAGCACCCTTTTTTTTCCAAACCAGCTTGAGTTTCCTGTATTCTCATTTTCGCGCCATCTCTGGTTAAAACTTTTAGTATAAATTATCATTTTTAAAAAAGATTATTTAAGACAGCTTTGAATTAGATTTATGACCAAAAAGAGTTGTTACAAGAAGTTTACGCATACTAGTTCCAAGTCTTCTAGAAAAAAATTAGACTTGGTTCACTTTGGCACTGAACCCTCCATTAAATCATATACCTTAAGCACAACCCAAAGAATAGTGTTTAGCCTAGAGCTTAATCATCAGAAATTGCTTTCGGAGCAGCCCCAAAGAATTTAAATCTTGTTAGACGCTCCACATCAAAAACGCCAAACAATGCTATTTTAAGCGATCCTAATGCGTCATCTCTTTGTGGTTGGCAAACACCTTAGTAAAGGGCTTCATCTCAAAAGGCACAGAGCACATCCATAATAATAATCTTCAATGCTCTAAGAGCTCCAGGGCCATGGCGATACAAAATGAAAAATTCCATTCTAATTAATTCAAACTATATAAAGCAAAAACATTGCACACATTACAGAAGTCTATTTCTGTGCTCCATTGCTAGCCTGAGATCCTTTTTAATACTTACAAAACATTAATCACTCACTTTACTCACCAACTATCTCTTGTAAAACCTAAGCTCTCCTTACAATTCTTTTTGCAACTCACACAATCTTTCACAATAACACGCCACTAGACTCGCAGCTATCTCTTATCAAACCTACTCTCTCCATACATTTCTTTTCACAACTCACACAGTTCTCAACACTCACAAAAGTGACCCACAACCATGTACACAACAAACTTTTTAACAAGATGCGTCAATAAATGCCATAACCTTATCTTGGGTAATATTTACCAAGATTTGGAGTCTAGTTTATAGACTCCAACAAGCAAAAAGCTAGTTGTCGTTAACCGCCCTCACAAAGAAGGGGGAAAGAAAAGAAAGTGATCCGAAAATCGATAAATATAACAAAAAAGAATTTAATATCCAATATAAAAGACCTTTCTTAAAACAGTGTTTGTGGCAAAAGAACTACAATACTATTCACTATCCTTGCTTTATCAGATTCTAAACTTTAAATAACACTCGCTTCCGACTGAACTTCTTCTTATCAAACAAGAATTCAATACGAGCCAAAAATCACAGGTAGTTCAACGACCCATCCCAATATTTGAAGTAGTTTTTTCCAGATACGCAAGTGGTCCTTGTAATCCAGTATTAGCCCCTTGCATTCCTGGATGAGACATGCGGTTCATCGCACCTTGCATGTTACCATACCCTGGTTGCATCTGTGGACCTCCAGGGCTCATACCAACCTGAAATGGTATGTTTCAAATATCAACAAATTCAAGGTAGAAAACTGAATGTGGCATCTACTA
>JAQQPU010006694.1:0-31710 GCA_029168905.1 Artemia sp. Kazakhstan ARC1039
AACCCCCTCATATACGTTATAATTTCTGTTCGTTTTAAGTTCTAATGTTGCTTCTTATTTTCAGTTGAAAAAAACTTGTTTTTTTTTAAATGTAATTTCTGATCCTTTTTTAAATAATGCTTGGAAATCCGGCGCCCCCTTCATAGAAATGTCCCTTACCCCAAAGAAACATCCTCCACGGAAAGATTCTCCTGAGAAACCCACTCCTCCAGCCCCACCCTCCGGAAAAAAATCCTTCCTGAAAATGTGTGTATACTTCCCAATAACCAATAAATAATGCTGGCAAGTCCAGCACCCCCTTCATGGCAATTTCCCTTCCCCCATGAAAACTTCCTTCATGGACAGATCCTCCAACGTAACTCCCGATCCCCCCCCCCACTACCAGAAAAAAAACCTCCTGAAAACTTCTGTACACTTCCCAATAACCAATACTATATGTTAACATTGGGTAAAGTTCATAACTTTTAGTCCTCCCCCCGAGGACGTCGGGGGATTAAGTCATGCTAAAAGACATAGTTTTCATATTTTCGACCATGTTGAACAAAATGGCTATCTCAAAATTTTGATCGGGTGACTTTGGGAAAAAATGAGCATGGGAGGGGGCCTAGTTGCCTTCCATTTTTTTTGTCACTTAAAAAGGGCACTAGAACTTTTAATTTTCGTTCCAATGAGCCCTCCCACGATATTCTAGGACCACTGGGTCGATACGATCACCCCTGGAAAAAAAAACAAAAACAAATAAACACGCATCCGTGATCTTTCTTCTGGCAAAAAATGCAAAATTCCACGTTTTTGTAGATAGGAGCTTGAAACCTCTACAGTAGGGTTTTCTGATACGCTGAATATGATGGTATGATTTTCATTAAGGTTCTATAACTTTTAGGGGGTCTTTCTCCCTTTTTTTGAAAATCAGCCAAATTTTCTCAGGCGCCTAACTTTTTATGGGTAGCACTAAACTTGATGAAACTTATACATTTGAAATCAGCATTGAAATTTGATTCTTTTGATGCATCTATTGGTATCAAAAACCCGTTTTCTAGAGTTTCGGTTACCATTGAGCCGGGTCGCTCCTTACTTACAGTTCGTTACCACGAACTGTTTGATAAAGAATTGCTTAATCATTAACTGTTATTCTATTCGCATTGCCTTATCGAAAAAGAGAAATTCTGAAAAATTTTAAATGTCCAATATTTGCCATGTGTTTTTGAATTGTTTTACAGAAGTTGCTTTAAAAAATATTTTGCATAATAAAACAAAACTGGTTGTAATTTATAAAATAATTGTTGATTTAAAAAAAAAGAAACAAATTACAGTAAACCGTTTGTACAATTTTCTCGAAACAATAGCTATATAATTATTTACAATACAATATCTATTTATACAATAGCTATTTAGTTATTCTTGCTACTTGTTAAACTGTAAAAAAATTACGTATTTGATACAATTTTTGGAATGCTGAACTGATTGAAGGCCGACATTTTGGTATTCATGAATCGGCATGAAAGAGTCGCCAACTATCAAAAAAAGAAGATATACGGAGCGGTTTTCAAGAAAAACTTATACGCATACATTAATATATATATGACTATAAAGTATCAAATCGTCTGTGTGGACGATTCCTACTTGTTCAAAATAGCTTGTTAGTGGTTTCATAATTATGTAACGTTTCAACTTACTCAGACCCCGTCTTATGTTTTTACTTAATAAAGAATGGTTTAATCATCAATTGTTCTCCAATTTTTATCGGTATATCGAAAAAGAGACAATCAGAAAAATTTAATATGTCCAAAGGTTGAAGCAATAAGTTGAAAAAAACCCATTCTTTATTAATGGCATTCAAATTATATTGTGAAAATCTTTAATAAAATAATTTGCACAATAAAGCATAGCTAGATATAATTTTCAAGTTACGTCTATGATAAAAAGTAATAAGTTACAATAAACTGTTTATAGAACTTCATTGGATGATATGTTATATAATGAGTTGATACTTAATCTTTAACTGTCAGATTTGTTCCTTAGAAAATAAATAACAAAATCTGAACTGATTGAAGGTATTCATCCTGATTTTCATTAATCAGCACACACAGTGGTTTTGAAACCCAGAATAAAGTTGAGACCTGTAGTACGAAAGTGAGATTTTAGCACTAATTCATGAGCTGTAACTCTCTAGTACTTGCTATATTGAATGTTACACTTTTTCTCTTATGGGACCAAATTATAGCACTTTCCTGCTACAATTCTTTATGTTTGTATTGGACGAAATAATAAGGATTCTGAAAACTGGTAGAGGGATTACCAAATAGCGCGGACAGCCTATTTGCCATGTTTGTTTCGAAAGATTGTCGCGAAGTTTGATACAGCCAGGACCGCCTTCATTTAGTTGCGAAATAATCTTCTAGATTATTTAGATTTCATCTTATTTTTTAGCGTTTAAGGAGCCTTGTTTTATGCAGGTGGAATGTATGGGTTGTTTTAGTTTGTATTTAGGAGTCACTACCCAGCAGTGTAGTCGAGTTGTGGGTTGGGAGAACAAAGTAAGCGATAGTGATTGTTCTGTTATCTTGAATTGACTTAAAAATTATTTTCAAAAAGTATCTTGCTCAAGATACTTTTTAAAGTATCTTGAGCAAGACCATTTTTTCAACCTCCTTTATCGCCTAACCGAAGTCTGGATTCCGTACACGGAACGACTAGACACTAACCGAACTCCCTCGCAGCGCGCAGAATGGATGGGAAAAAAATTTATCGAAAAAAGATTTCCCCCTTTGCGCGTTTTGATTTTTTTGCTGAAAAATGCCCCCTGGGTTGCGTGAAGGCTGAGAAATAGATAGATTATGCAAAACTCAGGGTTCTGTTGAAGGTGGGTTCAGTTAAAAGGGCTCAGTTGCATGGTTATAAAGATGGGCTTGGCTTGCGAAATCATGAACGAATGAATTTAATGCATGATTTTAAACATGAAAATATCTGAAAAATATCTTAGGAATGAAGATGGGGGTGTCAGAGAGTGCCAAGGGGTCCCAGTAATAGTGCGGCACAGTATGGTATGTATTGCCAAGGACTAATATATCTAGAGCTTAAAGATAAGGCGGGAGGCGTTAAAAGAATTTTCGGTAGAAGGGGACTGAAATAAAGCAATTACTCAAAAACGCTGTATTTTCGTTAATGGTTCTCAGAAAAAGCTCAATAATGCCTAACAAATTGCATCTAATATCAAACTCCCCTCCTCTGAAAGTTATTGCTTGGATCCCCATCACCTTTCAATATTATATGAATCTTTTGCATATATTACGATAAGCCTTTTACACCGTTTATTTTCTGTTTGTTGTGTTTTAACTGCTTTTTTCTGTGTTTTTAATATTGTTTGTAATTCTGTTTGAAATAATAAAGCTTTTATTTACAAAGTCTGTGTTTTTAAGATTTATTGTTTAGCTCGAGTAAAGCATGCATTTTCCTTTGTCGCTATAAGTACCTTGCCAGCGAATGTCTCTGAAAAATCAATACTCCCCCAGTTTCGCGTCAAATATTGCAGATGCATGGAAAAACAATGGCACTTGCTAGGGAAAACCTGTGACGTCAAGGGGATTGTGCTGCTTACTGAAAGTATTTCTCTAATACAAAATATTAGGAATGGCTAGTTAGTCCTCTCGGTTAGGGCGCAAACCCATTGGAAGAAAATTGACCTTTCGAGTCCTGGTGGATTCAAGAACTATAGAAAAAAAAGAAACACCTAAAGAATGAAAGAAAGAAAAAGTGTTGAGCGTTTCGGGACGACAAATGTTAAAAAGGTATTGTCTGACAGTGATGGATGTGCAATCATTACGTGACCTTACATACAGTGTGTGCCGCCATTAAGTTAAAGGGAGAAAAAAAACATTGTGCGTTTCGGGCGAACAATAAAATGTCAAAAAAAAAGTATTACGTGAGAGTGTTGCGCAATATTACGTAAGGTGTGTGCTCTCGTTAAGTTATAAGCAGGGATTCCCCAATGTATAGCTGAGATACGGTTACATAAAAATGCGTCAAGAATGTTAGACCTGAGCGTTTGAAACGGAGTAAGTCATGTGACCTCATTGAAGTCCAGAGGGGTGTATCATGGAATCTTGCCAACTGTGCTTCCTTTAATAGGACTGGCTACTCCGTTGTATAGGTGCGAGGAGCCCCAACTATTTATTACCCTATTAGTTGAACTTCTGTATTATCCCAACCATATTCCAAGTGATTGAAACACATGGGAATCTTGCCTAGAAACAGGACTCTCACAGAAATACACAGAGGTGTGTCGTGAAGTCAGAGAACATGCGGTTGAAATACACAGGGATGAGTTGCGTGACATCAGAAGACATGACTTTTAAATTCTATGCTAATTTTGCTATGGCTGTTGTGACGTCAGAGGGCATGCGCTTGAAATCCAATGCTAAATTCCCAATGGCTTACGTGACTCCAGTGGACTCCAGTAGAAATATTATGAACCCCTTTAAAGCGCGAGGGTGTGTCGTTTGGTGTAACAGATGTGTTGTGTGACGTAACAGGGCTGCGCTCTGAATCCTGAGAGGGTTACGCTCAGAATCCTGTTAGAGCTACGCTTGAAATCCAATGTTAATTTTCAGTCTTCAGTCAGTCTTCATTCAGTCATTGGACAGTTAACTTCTCAAATAAAAAGTACATTTCACGGATTAACTGTTTACATTTGATAAATTACATCTCACGGATAACCTGTTTACCTGTGATAAACCTGGTCAAGGAGCCTATTTATTTTTGCGTGGACTGAAAGAAGTATGTTAAGGTAATATATGATTACACAAGTAACGAATGACCTTGAAAAACTTTACCTTCATTTTGAAGATTGTGGTTATGCAATCATTCCGTTAATATAGTTAATGAAGTGGGCTAGTAGTGGCCAGTGAAATGAACGAATAAATAATAACAAAATGTCACAGTAAATATGAAAATATAAAGAACGCTTGAACCGTGTGGCATATATTGACTGAAGATTGCCTTTTTTGGAAATTTTTTTGCCATAATCGTCCATGAGAATGGGGACAAAGAGAAATGATAAGAAAGTAAAAACCGACGGTGGTAATGAGAGCGGGGATAAATCAAATGAAAGCCTAACGTCAACCCCAAAAATTCTAACAGGGAAGAAAAGGCCTTCGCCGGGAAGATTCTATTCTGGATTCCAGTGGTGAATGCTTGCGACAGGAATGTGAGAAAACAAATGCAGAAAATATTGTGAGAATTTTGGAGTTGTTGGAAACTTTACAATCAGACGTAAAAGAAATTAGAGAGTCCCTTCATAGTGTGAAGACTGATGTGCAAAATATACAAAAAACTGTTCGTGAATTGGGAGAAAGATGCACGCGTGTGGAAGGTGATGCAAGAGAAACAAATAATCGGGTAGATACTTTGAAGTCTAAGATGGAAAATCAGGATAAACTCGTGAATGATTTATTTACACAAGTTACATCATTAAAAAATCAGTCTCTTGTGTTGCAGCATATGGAAAGAAAAAATAACATATTGTTTTGGAATGTGAGGACTGATTCATTGTCAGATGCAAAAAATACCATTAAAAAAGTGCTGAATGAGGGATTAGAAATAGAAGTGAAGAATATTCCTCCATTTTCAGTGGTACAAGAAGCGAGTAACTTCATCAAAATCAAAGTTACAGATTATAAAGACCGATATGGTATAATGAAAAATGCAAAGAAATTAAGAGGAAAAGACTTGCAGTTTGGAAAACCAGTTTTTATTAGTGATGATGTTAGTAGAGAGGTGCGCCAAATTAGAAAGGAATTGGTGGTGAAAAGAAAATATTTGATGGAGAGAGGTGTTGAGTGCTGGATACCACCCGTGGTACCGCCGGTTCTTTCTATTAAATCTGGTGGTAACGTTGAAAAGGTTGAATGGTTCAAAGCGTTAAAAATGTAAATAGTGGTTTTGAGCTAGTTATTTATAGTGTTTGGAAATTATTTTTTTAAGGGGTTCTATGAAATGCTATCAATTATGAAGGTTATTAAATTTTGATTTGCTTATAAATGAATTTGTGTGCCATATTAAGCCCACTGAGTTTTATTTTGAGAGTTGATATACGTATACATATCGACCGGTTTGTTTTTTTGTTTTGTTTATTTTTTGTTTCTTATGTTTACTTTATTATGATAGTTAATGCGCCCTCGGATGTTGTAAGATGTAGATGTTATTTGGGGAAAGTGTGGTTCTTTACTCCTCCTTTGACTTTCTCTTGCCCATATTTGATTTTTGATAATGGTTAATTTAACCAATAGGTTGAGGGAACTTGAAAGGAGTCCACTGGATGTGTGTGGATTGATAAATGGTGTTCTGCATCGGGACTATGATGTAAGTGAGAATGTTGGATGTTTGGATTCCCGGTATACTTTTTTGTGTGAGATGTGTGATTGGAAGAATATGAGAGAAATGAAAGTCTACAACATGAACTGTCAAGGGATAAAAACATCATATGAGTTTCTTGCTGAGCTATGTCTTAAAACAGAGCCGCATATCCTGGCCCTAAAGGAAACTTGGCTTAAGGATTATAATACTACTTAATTAGAAATAGAAGGTTATAATATGTACGTGCAAAATAGGGTACTACACCAACGTGGTGGTTTAGCTGTTTATGTAAAAAGTGGTTTTAGTGCTCAGATTAGGTCAGATTTAGCGGTTAATTATGAAATGAAATTTGAGTCTATGGTTCTTGATGTGAGTTATGCAAATAATAAGTTTATGGTTGTAGTAATTTATAGACCACCTTCAGGTAATGTTGAGGAGTTTATCGAACTGCTTGATGAATTTTTGGGAAAGTTACCAAGTTCAAAAATACTATGTTTTATATGTGGGGATTTTAATATTGATTTAAATATGGTTGAAAGAAATAGTAAGGTAAGACATTTTGTTAACACAATGTTAGGTTTTGGTTTTTATCCTGCAATTAACATATGCACACGAGTGACAGAAATTTCAGAGTCTATAATTGATAATATTTTTGTAAATATGAATTATTTATTAATAGTGCATCTGACCATTTTGGTGTTGCAATATCTGTACCTGGAATATTTGGTCCAAACCCCAAGAATAAAAGTGTGCCAAAGATGCCTTATATGGATGGAAATGTGCTTTTGAAGTTTAAGCGGAAGCTTAAAAGTGCAGATTTTGAGTTTCTTCAGGATAGTACAGGTATTGATACCAAATTTGGTAAATGGTATGAAAAAATAAAATTACTATTTCAAGAGTGTTTGGAGTTTAAAGAGACAAAGCAAAGATATAAGTTGCCAATTAAACCTTGGATTACAGAAGGATTACTAGCCTCAATGGAAAAAAGTCAAGTGATGTATAAAAGATGCGTGACTCAAGATTCAGCATCTGATAAAGAACAATATAAAGAATTTAATAGAAAGTTAAAAAGTCTTTTAAGAAAGGCAAAAATTGATTACTTTGCACAGAAATTTAAAGATTATGAAGGAAGCCCAGCTAAAACTTGGCAACTGATTAAGTCGGTAATAAGCCCAAAAAGTGAACCAATAACTCCTAGTAATTTGCCGCGGGAGTCGGATAGTGCTGTAGCCAATAACTTGTGTACCCACTTCTCAGAAGTAGGGCTAAAAATATCGACATCTGTGGAATGTATAAGTGGTGATGGTACATACCAGAATTTTCTTCCTGAAGCAAGTGATACAACCATTTATCTTCAACCAGTGAGATCGCGTGAACTTGAAGATATCTTAAAAAGTATGAAAAAATCGGCAGCTGGAATGGACTTAATAACCTTTCAAATATTTCACAAAATTTACCCAATTATATCTAGTCATCTGTTGTACCTTTTTAATCAAAGTTTTGAATCTGGAGTGTACCCTAATTGCTTGAAAAGTGCTTTGGTTATTCCTCTGTATAAAGGAGGTGATAAGGAAGATATGAACAACTACCGTCCGATATCTCTACTTCCAATGATTTCTCGTATTTTTGAGAAATTGATTTATAGACGACTGATGGATTATTTTGAAAAAAGATGTTTTTTTCACTCTAGTCAATTTGGTTTTAGAAAAAATATGTCTACAGAGCATGCTTTATTATTTTTGACAACATTTGTTAACGATTGCCTAGATTCAGGGTTAAAGGTGGGTTCAATTTTTCTAGATATTATGAAGGCTTTTGACTGTGTTGATCATAAGATTTTATTGGCTAAGCTTGAAAATGCTGGAATTCGTTTTAAAAGTCTGAACTTGATTGCTTCATTTCTTGAAGGAAGAATGCAAAGAGTACGGCTGGGCACAGTCCTGTCAGAAGAGATGGTAGTAAAGTGCGGTGTGCCACAGGGGTCTGTGTTGGGTCCCCTATTATTTCTTGTGTACATTAATGATTTAAATGGATGCCTCAAACAACTGTCAACTCCAAGGTACACTGATGGCCCGGTGCGAGCAATACTTCCAAGTTTTGCTGATGATACTCAATTTACAATGGCTGCGAAAACAGAAGCGGATTTGAAAAATGGCATGAAACAAGGAATGGTGATAATCGAGAGGTGGATGCGAGTGAACAAACTGCTTGTTAATCAGAAGAAAACAATGTTCATGTTATATGGCAGAAGTGCAAATTACTATCCATGGATTGAAGAAATTGAGTTAGTAAATGGAAGTATAAAACGGACAAGTACAGTAAGGTATCTTGGTGTAATTGTAGATGAATGCCTAAGTTTTAAAGATCATATTGCATTTATAAGTACTAAATTAGCCAAAAATGTTGGAACTCTGCGGAAGCTGAAAAATTTTTTTCCTAAAAAGGTTATTAGAATGTTATATTTTTCTCTTATTCATCCATATTTGCTGTACTGTGTTACAGTTTGGTCGTCGACGTTCACTAGCCATTTGTATCCGCTCCGTGTGTTACAAAATAAAGCTATAAGAGTTTTGACCAATGATTTGTCCCAAAATTCGGTAAGATCGAGGTATCACCAATTAAAAATTTTACCATTCTTTGGTTTGGTTAAATTTAAAGTAAATTTGTTTATGTATAAATTTTTTTCTAATTTGTTACCTGCAGGTTTTTCGGAACTTTATAATGAAAGGGATCATAGTTATGAAACTAGAAATGTTGAATTAGTTAGAACGCCGGTTCCAGTTACTACCAGATCTAAATTTTCTATTAGGTATATTGGTCCTGAAGTATGGAACAGGCTTCCGGCGGAACTAAAAGGTAAGAAGGTTCTTGAGGAATTTCGTGCTTCTTTGCGATGTATTTGTTTTAACCAGTATTGTAGACACGGATAAGGTGATTGATCTGGGAGTGAGTATATGTTTGTGAGTGTTAAAAGAAAAAAGTTTTCCTGTGTGTTGATTGAGGTGATTGTCGGTATATAAAAGAAAGCATGATGAATCATAGAATATGAGTGTTGAATTCCTTTAAGTTCTCTGTAAAATAAAAAGATGTATTATCCTTAGAATGTTGATTAATTGTTTAGTAGGGGTGGGGGAGGAGAGGAGGAGTCAGAGAGTATTATTTCCCCGAGGTAGCGTATTAGTGTATAAGTAGTTGAAGTGATCCTTTTTTGTGGGTCATCCCAAACACGCTAATATGCGTCGGGACCTATTTTGATATTGTTGGTATTATATGCAGTTTTATTTTGTTAGCATTATATGGAGATTTGCATGTTGTTTTTTTTGTGACCCATTTGTTAATAAAAAAAATATGGCTGCCGTTACGTCTAAGGGCCCCGGTAGAAATACTATGAATCCATTTAAAGTACCAGGGTGTGTCCAAGGTGTGAGGGAATCAACGTAAACCAAGACACAACACTAAAAAAATATTCCAAGTCTTACATTTCAACGACAAAATTCCAAAAAGAACTTTGAAACATCAACAGAATGTAACAGGGACAAGCCATGCCACAACACAACACTATAAGAATATGTTAAGTCTTACATTTCAACGAAAAAATTCCAAAGGGAATTTTTAAACATCAACAGAATGTAACAGCGACAAGGTAAACCACGGCACAACGCTACAAAAATATTTTAATTCTTATATTTCAACGAAAAAAAAAATCAAAAGTGAACTTTGAAACATCAACTGAATGTAGCAGTGACAAGGTAAACCACAACACAACTGTAAAAAAAAATATTCCAACTCTTACATTTCAAGGGATAAATTCCAAAATGAACTTTGAAACATCAACATAATGTAACAGTGACAAGCCAAACCAGGACAGAACACTTAAAAATATTCAAGTCTTACATTTCAACGAAAAAATTTCGAAATGAACTTCGAAACATCAACATAATGTAGCATTGACAACGTAAGCCAAGACACAACACTACAAAAATATTCCAAGTCTTGCATTACAGCAAAAATATCCAAAATGAATTTTGAAGCATCAAAAGAATGGAACAGTGACCAGGTAAACCACGACATTACACTGCAAAAATATTCCAAGTCTTTCATTTGAACGAAAAAACTCCAGAATGAACTTTGAAACATAAACAGAATTTAGCAGTGACAACGTAAATTAAGACACAACACTACAAAAATATTCCAAATCTTGCATTTAAGCGAAAAAATTCCAACATGAACTATGAAGCATCAACAGAATGTAACAGTGACAAGGTAAACCACGACACAACACTACAAAAATATTCCGCGTCTTACATTTCAACGCAAAAATGCCGGAATGAACTTTGAAACTTCAACAGAATGTAACAGTGACAAGGCATACCACGAAACAACACTATAAAAATTTTTCAAGTCTTACATTTCAAAGAAAAAATTCCAAAGTAAACTTTGAAACATCAACTGAATATAGCAGTTACAAGGTAAACCAGGAAATAACTGTACAAAAAATCCAAGTCTTACATTTCAACGAAAAAATTCCAAAATTAACTTTGAAACATTAACTTAATGTAACAGTGACAAGGTAAACCACGACACAACGCTAAGAAAATATTCCAAGTCTTACATTTCAACAAAAAAAAATAAATCCAAAATGAACTTTGAAACATCCACAATAGGTAACACTGAAAATTCAACGTCTTAGATTTCAACGAAGTCTTACATTTCAACGTATTTGATAGTGTTAAGTAAAAGTTTTTTTGTATAAATGAAAAAGTTGTTACTTTGAAGAGTAAATTTGTGTGTGTGTGTGTGTGGTGTGTGTTTGTGTGTGTGTGTTGTGTGTGTGGTGTGTGGTGCGTGTTGTGTGTTGTATGTGTTGTGGGTGTTGTGTGTGTTGTGTGTGTTCTGTGTGTTGTATGTGTGTGTTGTTTGTGGTGTGTGTGTTGTGTTGTGTGTGTTGTGTGGGTGTGTTGTGTGTGTTGTATGTGTTGTGTGTGTTGTGTGTGTTGTGTGTGTGTGTTTGTGTGTGTGTTGTGTGTGTTGTGTGTGTTGTGTTGTGTGTGTGTGTGTATGTTTGTATATGTGTGTGTGTGTTGTGTGTGTTGTTTGTGTTGTGTGTGTTGTGTGTGTTGTGTATGTTGTGTGTGTGTGTTGTGTGTGTGTGTTGTGTGTGTTGTGTGTGTTGTGTTTGTTGTGTGTGTTGTGTTTGTTGTGTGTGTTGTGTGTGTGTGTGTGTCGTGTGTGTTGCGTGTGTGTGTTTGTAGCGTCATCCATATTAGACCTGGTCAAGGAAATCCTGGGGATCTTCCAGACGCTATTGTATCTCAGAAGCTAGACTCCAGGGCCCTATGGGGGAAATCCCCGAGTATGGCACACACGTGGGTGCTGCGTAATAACGGCGGTTCAAATCTTAAGCAATGTCACCTAATGGAAGAGTTAGGAAGATAAGTGGCTCATCTTGCAAGAAGAAGAAATACCCAAACCGTTAAAAAGTATACTTATGAGGCAGAGCGGAATGACACTGTGACACTGTTTTCACAAACATCTGAGGTTAATTCCGACTATGGATATGCTAGCACTCGAGTATTTTTTAAGCAATTATTTACCATATTTTAGGAGTTGGACTCAGCATATTGGAAGGGCCAGGAATTAGAGTTGAAATTGACAATAAATTACAAATCCATTTAAAAGAATCTTTAAAACAAGACTCGGGAAGCTGGAGTTATATGGATCCCCGATCTTCCTTCCTAGCAATCATTTCCAGAGGACGAACAGATATTAGAGCTAATTTAGAGCTAAATTTCATTAGGGCATGTTACCCGAATTCTATAGATTGCTCTTGATTTGTTTCTTATGAATTTCTCGGGATTTCTTTGTTTTGGTAATGATTTTACAGGTTGACCACGACTTCTACACTTTGCCCTTGATTTCTAAGGGGGTCTTGATTTCTAGGGTTACCCCTGATTTCTACAATTTGCTCTTGTTTTTTATGAATTTTTCAGGGTTTCATTGTTTTGGTAATGATTGATTAGAAGTTGACCATGATTTCCACACTTTGACACCAAATTCGATAGTATGGTCTTGATTTCTGTGGCTTGGTCCAGAGTTCTAGGATTGACTCTGTTGCAAAAAGTTAGGTTAATTTAAGATCATTTTGCGTCGGAAGTTAATTGACCTTAAATTAACCGAAGTTTTTGCATGTAGCAGTGACATGGTAAACCACGATACAACTCTACAAAAATATTTCTAGTCTTACATTTCAAGAAAAAAAATTCCAAATTAACTTTGAAACATCTACAGAACGTAACAGTGACAAGGTAAACCAAGACACAACAGTACAAAAATACTCCAAGTCTTACATTTCAAAAAAAAATTCCAAATCGAACTTTGAAACATCAACAGAATGTAACAGTGACAAGGTAAACCACGAGACAAAAGTACAAAAAATTCCAAGTCTTACATTTCAAGTAAAAAATCTAACATGAACTTTTTAAAATGAACTTTGCAAGATGTTGAGGAGAGGGTGACCCTTCATATCTGGAATAAATCTGCCAAAATAAATATGCAAATTGTTTTTGATTTTTAATGCACGGTGAGCCAAAATCGAACCTGCATTAGTTAAAAAATGTTCAAAAATTAAATAAAAAACAAGTTTTTTAACTGGAAGTAAGGAGCGACATTAAAACTTAAAACGAACAGCAATTATTAAGTATATGAAAGGTCCCCTCCTCAACGCCTCGCTCCTTGCGCTAAAGTCGGATTCTTTTTCACCACTCTATTTTTTAAAACAATAATAAACTTTAGTGTTAACAGCAAGGCATTGAGGAACAGCCCCTTTCATATACGGAATAATTGCTGTTCGTTTAAAGTTTTAATGTCGCTCCTTACTTTCAGTTAAAAAAACTTGTTTTTTTTTTAATTTCATAAAGACGATACTTTTGTCAACATATAAAGAACCTATGTTGTCAACATACAATTTTGCAATTGCATCTGTCTGCTTATATGCAAAGTAACACAAGAGACGAAAATTTACGAACAAGAGAGTAGTGGAGAATTATGGTATACAAAGTAATATTTGGCAGGGATAATCACTAGTGATAAATCACTAGGGGTGGCCACCTCGATTGGATGATTTTCGGGGATTCGGGGAACCAATTTTTTTTGGGGCCGACACATAGATTTTCAGGAAAATTCCTGAAAATTCAGGATAGTGCAAACCCTGCTTGATTCCTAATCAGGAAAATCGAAATACTTAACCACGCGAGAAAACAAAAGCTCCGACCTTCCGGTTGACGCAATAAAGAATTGCCGCAAAGCCAATTCAAAGTTAGCCAGACTACGCCTCTGCCGGCGGCGGTGTGCATGCGGTGTGCCGGCGGCGTTACGACACATCGGCGGCAGTCACCCACCGTTCGCTCGATGCGCCGGCGTGACGCCTGGGTCTAAGGGCAAAGACAACCTCAGAAATAAAAATTAAATTTTAAAAGCACGTGAATAAGAGATAATATTACAGTATTGAAAGCGACCAAGACGTCAATCTTCATTGATGAAACGATTGACAGAACAAAAACAAAATTTCTTGCAATTATTGTTCGCTATTATCATAGGCAGCGCTAAAAAGGCTCATTCGATTGAAAATTCAAAGGGCTAGTGCCCTTTTTAATAGTCGAAAGTGATTGGAGGGCAACTAGCCCTCCCCAAGCACATCATTTCCCCAAACGCATCCTATCAAAATTTTCAGATAGCCATTATGTTCAGACTAGTTGATTTCCAGATAAAAAATATGTTTTTGAGGAGCAAACTCCCCCACATCCCTCAGGGAAATATAAGGTTTTTGAATAAGGCGCTGTCGTAGAAACTTCTAAAAAAGCTCATTCGATTGGAAATTCAAAGGGCTAGTGCCCTTTTTAATAGTCGACAGTGATTGGAGGACAAATACCCCCCCCCCCCACGCCCATCATTACCCCAAACACATCCAATCAAAATTTTGAGATAGCCATTTTGTTCAGCGTAGTTGATTTCCAGATAGAAAATATATTTTTGAGGAGGACACTCCCCCACAACCCTCAGGGCAAGGATTATAAGGTATGCCCTGGAGGCATTTAAGGTTTATATTGAAATCTTTGTCGTAGAAACTTGAAAAAGGGCTCATTCGATTTGGAATTCAAATGAATAGTACCCTTTCTAATATTCGAAAGTGATTGGAGGGCAACTAACCCCCCCCTCTCACGCCCACCTTTTCCCCAAACACATCCAATCAAAATTTTGAGACAGTCATTTTGTTCAGCGTAGTTGATTTCCAGATAGAAAATGTGTTTTGAGCACACTCCCCAACAACTCTCAGGGCAAGGATTATAAGTTATGCCCAGGAGGTATATAAGGTTTTTACTGAAATCTTTGTCGTAGAAACTTAAAAAAGGGCTCATTTGATTTGAAATTCTAAGGGATAGTACCCTTTTTAATTGTCGAAAGTGCTTTGAGGGCAACTAACCCCCCTCTCACGCTCACCTTTTCCCCAAAAATATCCAATCCAAATTTTTAGATAGCCATTTGAAATTTTTGGAAATTAGGTCTTTAAGGATGACAACCCCTCCCCCCACAGCCCTCAGGGTAAGGGTTGTAAGTTATGCCCTGGGTCATATAAAGTTTTTATTGAAATTGTTGTCGTAGAAACTTCAAAAGGGCTCATTCAATTGGAAATTGAAAGGGCTAGTGCCTTTTTTAATAGTTGAAAGTAATTGGATAGTGACTAACGCCCCTCTCACGCCCACCATTTTCGAAAACACATCCAATCAAAGTTTTGCAGGCCTAACTATAAAGTCTTAAAAAACAAAAAGATTTAAATTATTATTTTCTTTTTCCCTGAAAAGACTAGGTCAATATAAAACGAACAGAAAATAATTTAAAAAACTTTTTCCACAAAATAAGTTTTTTCAAAGAAAAGTAAAGAACTCCATTAAACAAAATATTAGCAAAAATAAAATCAAATAATCTATCAAGCGTGAAACTACCACAAATCAGCATCGATAAATAAACGAAACCCAAAACGAACATAAATTACAATAATTAACCGATTCAAACTCAAAACGAGCAGAAATTAACATAAGTTGGGCGCAAAACCCCTATGCCTTCCCAAGGCCAGATACTTTGTATTTTGTAAGAACAGTTTGTGATTGTTAAGGATGCATAATAGGCCTCTGAACAATCTATGCAAAATCAAATTTATTGAAACCAACTATGCTATTCTACCTTACAAATAGTTTCCAAAAACCAACAAAGTAATACATAAAATATTTTTAATGAAATAATGGCATGTAGAACATTAACGCAATAACATGTTAGGTACATTATTATACATTATTAATAGCATTGAACAATTTTGGACATTTTAAATCTTTTCCATAAAATAATTCATCATCTTCTCTCTTGATGGTGTAGCTACTCTCTTCTTTTAGTTGTAGTAAGTAGAATAATCATTAATCAATTTTGCCATACACAACTCTTACTGCCGTGTCACCGACAGGTTCAATATGCGTTTCGTCTTTGGTATTATTGGGTTCATTGACTATATCTGTTGGTATATGATCAATGGTAGTAATGATGATCACTTGCGCTTTATTTTCTATCAATTCATGTTTATATTCATTAGCGATATTGTCTACCAATGCCCTTTCTATTTTGCCTGTGATTTCACTGTCTATTATCACATTATTTTTACACAGGTAACAGTTTTGGCACATAGAAAAGATATGGTTTAAGGCATTAGTACAGCAGTATGCCTGTCTTCTTCTTGTCTTTATTACAATGCTAGTACTGGAAAGATGACGATATGATCTATAAACAGGTAACGTGTTACCACTAACATTAGCAAAAAGTTGTCCTTCATCGTCGACGATTATTTTTATGTTTACATTTTCTTTGAGCACAAACTTCTCTGGAAAAGATATTCTCGCATATCCAATATTTGCAAGATGGAGATTTTTGGGTCCCCCAAAGAAATTTAGCTCCTCTTTGTCGTGACAACGCACTCATACATTTGACAACGCACGCATACATTTCTAATGGGATCCCCCTTAATGCTTGTTTCATAGTTCAAATCTTTCTCCTTGTCGGCATTCAACACAACGATGATTTTATCATGTGCACACACTTTCTTTGAATATTTCATTTTAATTTTTTAAATATGATGCAAGTGTTTATCGTTCTAATTAACGAAAATTACTGATTTAATGCATACAATAAACTAGTATTTATCTGTCGATAACCAGCCATAGAGTACTTTGGGACAGCCGCGTAGTTTTGATGAGTGGCCATAGATTACTATTGGCACAGCCGTATAAAGAAAACAAATAAAAGTTGTAAAATTTTTTAAGTCTCAAGAAATTATGTCAAAAGAAGATAATGTGCTACTGTACATATTATTTTTCTAATTGTAAAAATTACGACTAAAATACCTATATTTTCTCATTTCGTATTTCAAAAACATTAAATGTAGATTTTTTTTGTTTTAAGTATATTTCGTGCCATTTTCAGATATGTGAAAAACAGTTGAAAAAATTCCTATGTTAAAAAAATAAAAGTTAAAAAATGTAGAAAAATTAAACTTCAAAAGAAACATAAAAAAGGGGGAGGGTCCAAAAAGTTGGGGGAGGGTTATTGGGGCCTTTGAAGGCTGGGGCATGGATAACTTAAGGCTGCCGTATCATTTTCTAAAATATATACAACTTTTTGTAAGAAGAATTTGTAGTAGCTCCAATAGCATACTCACTATGGGCGTCGTCAAATTCATAACTATTTCACTACTTGATTTCTAAGGATTGTTCTGGATTTATATATTAAAATTCTATTCTCGGCGCCTACGACTTTATTAGTTTCAACTTTATACATACTCCAATACTAAACAATATTTTATATTAGCTGCACTTCTAGCTTGGCAATTATGTATTATAGTGGCCACAGCCAAGAAGTAAAGTTAGGTTGATCCTAATCGCTTTTCTATAGTTGAATCAATCAACTAGAGAAGGATGAATCCATACTAATCATATTCTGACATTTATAAAATTTGACTCATTTTAGGACATAAAAAAGCAGAACAATGGTAATAGCAGTATATACCCCAGTAGAACCTAATAACGGTAATTGTAGTGACTCAGATCAATTTTAATTACAGTTACAGAAACAAATAGACAGGACCCCATGTAGAAATATGGTATTTTATTAGGAAATTTAATGCCCAGGCTGGTGGATATAGGGATAAAATGTATTCTAGCCTATGTTATCCTAGCCCAGGTACAGCGATGGTTAGAGACTACTGCAATTTCGCAGGTATAACAGACTAGTTATAACCAACGCAGTATTTGGTTGAAAAATGGCCCATTATTTAACATAATATTCACATGAGTTTAATCCTTCTAATTTTGTTGATTAAGATTACCATCTAGTACTGTCTAGGATTACTTTAAAGTTGAATTTTAGGAACGGTAACTACTTTCCTGGAAGTTATGCTGTTATTACACTCCAGTATGACAGTTTGTGTGAAAATTATAAGGAACAGTTGAATACTACAATGAATAGTTTAAAATTTGACGATGTGCAAGATAGTTAAAAAAAGTTAGGAAAAATAGTATTTAAAGTTGCTGGTGGTGTCTTAGGGAAGACACTTAGAATCACAGCTAGAACTATTAGTGAAAATGCTTTATGTTTAATAGAGAATAGGAGGTGCCTGTAAAAGATAGTTATTGGTCATGTGAAAATAAGAAGAATGCAAAAAAAGTTGGGAAAGTATTTAAATGTGAATTACAAAAGTTTGAAGTAGAGACCAGTGATACAATTAAGGAAGATACAGCTAGATGATGTAATTGTAAAATAATTTACTGGCATGTTAATAAAATGAGAAGGAATAGTCTATCTGGACTTGTCCCAATTCGAGATAGGAATGGGTAACGATTAATGAAAATAAAGAAAGTGTTAAAGAGAAATGAGTAGGACAATTTCAGAATGAGATAAACCTTGGTAGAGAAAAAAATACAGAAAAGGGTGAAAAATTTGTGACACTTTGGATGTGAAGGATTTTTTTTAGGAAGAATTAGTGACAGAACTAGAAATATTAAAAAATTATAAATTTACAAGGTGTTGATAGTGTCGTAACTGACCTTTTCTATGCTTATGTTTTTAGGGATAAGCTACTGAAAATTATCAATATGATTTTTTTAAAGGGATTCAACTAGCGATTTTAATAAGACTCTAGTCAAAATTTGCCATGAAAACCATGATAAGAGTGACAGGAGTATAAGCAACAATGGTAGCGAGCCACTTTTGAGTTCCAAAATCTTCCACTAGGGGCATTCGTGGTGCTTGTGTCTATTTTTCCTCGTTTCTATGCAGTCCCGGCTGGAAATTTTAGTTTCCAGACCTGCCAATAGGGGCTCTAGTAGTATTGGGATAATTACTTCTGTCAGTTAGGTACAAGATTAACATGGAATTTCTGGAAGTCAGATAGGGGGTGTACAAGTGTAGCTCCTAATCTCTTGCACCTGTGCAATATAGTCACCTGCTTCTACCGGTCGGCTGGCAAGATTTCCATAGGAGCACTGTTTCTAGGTGAAAGACTTCCAAGGTGTTACTATTTCCTGATGTGGTTTTTCTATTACCCCATATAAGAGTCTAGGCGGTTATTGTAGAATATGTACAGGTGTTCTAGTATTTCCCCTGGTAATTTCCCTGTCTTTTAATGGCAATCATAGGGAAATTAAAATGGGATTTTAAAGGTAGCCATAGGTAAATTAACATGGGATTTTAAAAGAAGCCATAGGGAAGTTAACATGGGATTTTAAAGACAGTCATAGAGAAATTAACATGGGATTTCTCCAAGATCCATAGGGTTATTAACATGAGAATTTAAACGCAGCCCTGTTTCCATAGTGTTTATTTGGATGTTTATGCGTCTATTGCTTATTATATTGGTGTTTATTTGATGTTTATTATTTGGTTGTTTATGTGTATGGATGTATAGATGCTAACTGTTTATTTTATGGTGTTTATTTGGATGTTTATGTGTATGGATATATGAATGTATATTGTTTATTATATTGGTGTTTATTTGATACTTATTATATGAATGTTCGTTTGTAAGGATATAAGGATGTTTATTGTTTATTGTATGGTGCTTATTTGGATGGTTAATTGTATGGATGTTTATTGTTTATTGTATTGGTGTTTGTTTGATGTTAATTGTATGAATGTTTACGTGTATGGTTGATTATTGTTTATTGTATGAGGTTTATTTGGGTATTTATGTGTATGGATGCATGGATGTCTATTGTTTATTGTATTGATGTTTATTTGATGTTTATTGTATGGATATTTATGTGTATGGATACATGGATGTTTATTGTCTATTGTATGGTTTTTATTTGGATGATTATGTGTATGGATGTTCATTGTTTATTGTGTTGGTGTTTGTTTGATGCTTATTGTATGGATGTTTATGTGTATGGATGCATAGGTGTTTATTGTCTATTGCAAGGTGTTTATTTTGATGTTTATGTGTATGAAATTATGGATGTCTATTTCACTTTTGTTTATTTGATATTTATTGTAAAAATGTTTATGTATTTTGGGACTAATAGGAAACGCGCAGGGGGTATATTTATTTTCAGAGACAATTGCTCTAGATATTTTTCTAGCAATAATGATTAAGGGATGCTTAAATATATTTTTCTGATTCAATTTTGAGTTTTTTTTAGAAAAAAGCATAGTTTTGGATAAAAAATGAGCCATTTCCATAGACATGGCTCTTGATAGAACTTTTTTAAATGTAAACTCCAATGTTTGCGACGAAATTATAGAGAATATGATCAAAATATATTTCTCTGATTCAATTGTTTATTTTTGGTAAGAAAAAGCCTAGTTTTGGATCAAAAGTGAGTTATTTCCATAGAAATAGCTCTTAATAGGACTTTTATAAGTGTGACCTCCAATTTTTGCAAGGAAATTATAGAAAATACGGTCAAAATACATTTCTCTGATTCAATGGTGCATCTTCGGTTAGGAAAAGCCTAGTTTGGGTTTAAAAAGAAGCCATTTCCATAGAAATAGATCTTAATACAAATTTTTTAAGTATGAACTCCAATTTTTGCAAGGAATTTATAGAAAATACGGTCAAAATACATTTCGCTGATTCAATTGGATATGTTAGATTAAAAAAGGCCTAGTTTTGGATACAAATAGGAAAAGCCTAGTTTGGGTTTAAAAAGAAGCCATTTCCATAGAAATAGATCTTAATACAAAATTTTTAAGTATGAACTCCAATTTTTGCAAGGAAATTATAGAAAATATGGTCAAAATACATTTCACTGATTAAATTGTGTATCTTTTGTTAGAAAAAGCCTAGTTTAGGACAAAAATGGAGCCATTTAAAAAATAACATGTCTTAATAGAACTTTTAAAGTGTGAACTCCAATTTTTGCAATGAATTTATAGAAAATACGGTCAAAATACATTTCTCTGATTCAATTGTGCATCTTCGGTTATAAAAAGACTAGTTTTGGATAAAAAATGAGCCATTTCCATAGAAATAGCTCTTCATAGAACTTTTTTTCATGTTGTAAAATGACATTCAATCTTTGGTAAAGATAGTTTTTGGATTTGTTCTTGTGCGCCCGCCCCACTGATACTCCCATGACTTTTACACTTTGGTCAGAGTTTCTATGCTTTGATCCTAATTTCTATGGTCTGCTCTGGATTTCTAGGGTTGGCTCATATTTTTATGAATTCGTCTGGATTTCTATACATTAGTTATTATTTCTATGAATTCCTCTTAATTTCTATGTATTGGTTATGATTTCTGTAGGATATTTTTTCTGGATTTGTATGGACCGGTCATGATTTCTATAGTTTTGTCTCAATGTCTTTTGGTTTGGTCTGGTTTTTTAGGATTAACCCTGATTTTAATGAATATCGGTCAATTTCCATGCATTGCGTATGATTTCTACGTTTTTTTTCGGACTTCTATGCTTTTGATATGATTTTTTATGAATTCGTCGAGATTACTATGTAATGATCATGGTTTCTAGAGTTTTTTCTTGATTTCTATGGTTTGGTCTGGATTTTTGTGAATATATCCGGATTTTAAGAGGATGGTCTTAATTTCTACAGTTTGGTCTTAATTTTTATGAATTCGATGGCATTTCTATGCATCGGTTATGATCTTTTAGAGGTTGGCCATGATTTCTACAATTAGGTCTTGATTTCTGTGGTTTGGTCTGGATTTCTAGGGTTGGCCGTGATTTCTACAGTTTGGTCGTGATTTTTATGAACATACCCGGATTTTAAGAGGATGGCATTAATTTCTAAAATTTGGTCTTGAATTTTCTGAATTCTTCCGGATTTCTATATATTGTTCATGATTTCTAAGGTTTTGTATTGATATTTTGAATTCTTCTGGATTTCTATGCATTGGTTATGATTTCTAGAAATTCCCCTGAATTTTTTGCATTAATTATGATTTTTTGGATTTCTACGGACCTGTAAAGTTTTCTACAGTTTCGCCTTGATGTCTCTGGTTTTAGCTGGATTTTTAGGGTTGACCCTGATTTTTATGAATTTGTGTGGATTTCTATACATTGCGTATGATTTCTATTAATTCTACCAGATTTCTATGTATTGGTAATGATTTTTATGAATTCGTAGGGAATTCTATTTATCGGTCAGAATTTTATAGAGGTTGGCTTTGAATTCTACAGTTTGGTCTTGATTTCTACGGTTTGGTCTTGGTTTCTATGGTTTGGTCTGGAATTCTAGGATTGTTTCTGATTTCTACAATTTGATCTTGATTCTTATGAATTTGTCCGGATTACAAGAGGTTGGCCTTAATTTCTACAGTATGGTCTTGATATTTTATGGATTTGTTAGTATTTCTATGTATTGGTCATGATTTTGTTAGAGGTTGGCCAGGATTTCTACGGTTTGTAAAACTGTAAAAACGAAGGCTGTCCACTTAAAATCTGGACATATTCATAAAAAATCAAGACCAAACTGTATAAATGAGGGCCATGCCTACAAATCCAGACCAAACCATAGAAATCAAGACCAAACTGTAGAAATCATGGCCAATATCTAAGAAAAAATCAGGACTAATAGAGAGAAATCCCGACAAATTCATAGAAAACCTTAACCAAACCATACAAATCCAGAAAAATCCCATAGAAATCATACTCTATCCATATAAATCCACAGAGATTCACTAAAATCAGGGTCAATCCTGATCAAACCAAAACACATCGAGATAAAACTATAGGAATCATGACCGGTACATACAAATCCAGAAATATTCCATAGAAGTAATAACCAATGCATGGAAATTCAGAATGATTCAAGAAATCATAATCAGTCCATGGAAATCCATAGGAATTCATAAAAATCAGCGCCAACCCTAGAAATTCAGACCAAACCATAGAATTCAAGACAAAACCATAGAAATCATTACTAAACCGTAGAAATCATCGCCATCCTTTAAAAAATCATGACCAATACATAGAAATACTAACAAACTCATAAAAAATCAACACCATACTGTAGAAATTAAGGTCATGCTCTTGAAATCCGGACAAATTCATAAAAATCAAGACCAAACAGTAGAAGTCAGGGTCAACCCTGGAAATCCAGACCAAACCATAGAAACCAATACCAAACTGTAGAAATCAAGGTCAAACTGTAGAAATCAAGGCCAACCTTAAAAAATTCTGACCAATACACAGCAATCCCTCCGAATTAATAAAAATCATAAACAAACATAGAAATCTCAAAGAATTAATAAAAATCATACGCAATGTATAGAAATCCACACAAACTCATAAACTCAGGGTCACCCTAAAAAATAGAAATGCAGACCGAACCATAGTAATCAAGACAAAAGTGTGGAAAACATAAACGGTCCATAGAAATCCACTAAAATCACAATTAATGCAAAAAATTCAGAGGAATTCATAGAAATCATAGCCAATGCATAGAAATCCAGACGAATTCATGAAAGTCAGTGGCAACTCTAGAAATCCAGACCAAACCACAAAAATCCAGATCAGACCATAGAAATCAAGAAAAACCATAGAAATCCAAACCAAGCCAAAGATATCAATACAAAACTGTAGAAATCATGAACAATACATAGAAATCCTGATGAATTCATAAAAATAAAAACCAAATTGTTGAAGTTCAGGCCATCCCCTTGAAATCCGGAAATACTCATAAAAATCATGACCAAACTTTAGAAATCAGTGCCATGTCTAGAAATCCAGACAAACCATAGAAATCAAGACCAAATTGTTAAAATCATGGCCAACATCTAGGAAATCATGACTGATACATAGAAATCCCATCGAATTCATAAAAGTCAAGACCAAACTGTTGAAATTAAGACCATCCTCTTAAAATCCGGTCATATTTATAAAAATTAAGACCAAACTGTAGAAATCAGGGCCAACCCTAGAAATCCAGACCAAACCATAGAAATCAAGACAAACCTATAGAAATAATGACAATTACTTTGAAATTCCGAAGAATTCATAAAAAATCATAACCAATACATAGAAATCCGGAAAAAAACAATAGAAAGCATACGCAATGCATAAAAATCTACAGAGATTCATTAAAATCAGGGTAAATCCTAAGAATCCTGACCAAAGAAAAAAAACGAGAGCAAAATTATAAAAATCATGAACAGTCCATACAAATCCGGAAAAGATCCTATAGAAACCATAACCAATGCATAGAAATTCAGAGAATTTCTTAGAAATAATAACAAATGCATAGAAATCCTGAAGAATTCATTAGAATCCGAGCTAACCCTAGAAATCCAGACCAAATCATAAAATCAAGACAAACCATAGAAACTATAATCGAATTGTAGAAACCATGGGAGTATCAGTGGGACGGGCGCATGAGAAAAAATCCAAAAATTATGTTCACCAAAGGTTGCATGTCATTTTAAGAAAAAACTTGACAGAAAAAACTTCTATGAAGAGTTATTTCTATGAAAATAGTTCATTTTTTATCCAAAATTAAGCATTTTATGACCGAAGATACACAATTGAATCAGAGAATGTATTTTGACCGTATTTTCTATAATTTCGTTACAAAAATTGGAGTGAACACTTCCAAAAGTTCTGTTACGAGCTATTTCTATGGAAATGGCTCATGGCTCATTTTTGATCCAAAATTAAATTTTTCTAATCAAAGATACACAACTGAATCAGAGAAATTTATTTTGACCATATTTTCAATATTTTCGTTGCAAAATTTGAGTTCACACTTAAAACAGTTCTATGAAGGGCTATTTCTATTGAAATGGTTCATTTTTTTAACCAAAAATAGGCTTTTTTCTAACCAAAGATGCACAATTGAATCAGAGAAATGTATTTAAGCATCCCTTAGTCTTTATCGCAAGAAACACATTTAGAGCAATTGTCTTTGAAAATAAATATTCCCTCTGCGCGTTTCACATCAGTCGCATCATACATAAATATCCATACAATAAACATCAAATAAATACCAATACAAAAACATCCATACATTCATAAAATAAACATCCAAAAAAACACCATACAATAGACAATAAACATCCATACAGCCATACGCATATACATCCATACAATAAGCACGAAACAAACACCAATACAATTAACAATAAACATCACTACGTCAATACACATAACCATCCAAATAAACACCAAACAATAAACAATGAACATCTATATATCCATACACATATACATCCATAAAATAAACATCAAATAAACACAAATACAATAAACAACAGACATCCACACATCCATACACATACACATCCAAATAAAAACCCTACAATAAACAATACACATCCATGCATCCATACACATTAATATCCATACAATAAGCATCAAATAAACACCAATACAATAAACAATAAACATCCATAAACCCATACACATAGCCATCCAAACAAGCACCATACAATAAACAATAAATATCCATACACATAAACATCCGTATAATAAACATCAAATAAACACCAATACAATAAACAACAAACATCCATAAATCCATACACATAAAGATCCAAATAAACACCATACAGTAAACAACAGATACAAAAACATCCAAATAAACAATTTGGAAACAGGGCTGCGTTTAAAATCATGTTATATCCCTATGGATGTTGGAGACATTCCATCTTAATTTCCATATGACTGCCTTTAAAATCCCAAGTTAATTTCCCTATGGCTGCCTTTAAAATTCCATGTTAATTTCCTTATGGATGTCTCAAAAATTCAATGTTAATTTACCTATGGCTGCCTCTAAAATCGCATGTTAACTTTTCTATGGCTGCCTTTAAAATCTCCTGTTAATTTCCCTGTTTATATTAAATTGACCGGATTTTGTATAATTTCCTTGCAAAAATTAAAGTTCACACTTAAAAAAGTTACACTAAGAGCTATTTCTATTGAAATAGTTCATTTTGATCCATAACTAAGTTTTTTCTAACCAAAGATACACAATTGAAGCAGAGAAACGTATTTTGACCATATTTTCTATAACTTCGTTGCAAAAATTGGAGTTCATACTTAAACAGTTGTATGAATAGCAATTTCTACTGAAATTGCTCATTTTTTATCCAAAACTAGGATTTTTTCTAACCAAAGACACACAATTCAATCAGAGAAATGTATTTAAGCATGGCTTAGTCTTTATCACTAGAAACACATTTAGAGCAATTGTCTCTGTAAATAAATATTCCTTCTGCGCGTTTCGAATCAGTCACACCATACATAAACATCCATACAATAAACATCAAATAAATAATAATACAATAAACATCTATACATTAATACATATAGACATCCAAATAAATACCATACAATTGACAATAATCATCCACACATCCATGCACAAAAAAATACATAAAACAAGCATCAAACAAACACCAATACAACAAACAATAAACATTCATACATCCATATACATAACCATCCAAATAAAAACCAACCAATAAACAATAAACATAGATCAATCCATACACATAAAAATCCATAGAATAAACATCAAATAAACACAGGTACAATAAACAATAGACATCCATACACATAAGCATCCAAATAAACACCATACAGTAAACAATAAACGCCATACGTCCATAAAATAAATATCAAATAAAAATCCATAAAATAAACAACAGACATCCATACATTCATATATATAAACATCTATACAATAAACAACAAATAAACACCAATACAATAAACAAAAATATTCCATAAATCCAAACACGTAAACATGCATATAACAAACTTCAAATAAACATCAATATAATAAACAATAAACATCCAAATATCCATACACATAAACGTCCAAACTAACACCATACAATAAACAGTTAACATCCATACATCTATATACATAAGCATCCAGACAAAAAACATCACACAAACACCAATACGATAAACAATAGACTTCCATACACAAAAACATCCAAATAAACACTATGGAAACAGGGCTGCGTTTAAAATAACATGTTAATAGCCCTAGGGATGTTGCAAAAATCCCATGTTAATTTCCCTATGGCTGCCTTTAAAATCCCAAGCTAATCTCCCTCTGGCTGCCTTTAAAATCCCATGTTATTTTCCCTTTGGATGTCTCATAAATCCAATGTTAATTTTCCTATGGCTTCCTCTAAAATTCTATGTTAATATCCCTATTCATATTAAATTGACCGCATTTTCAAAAATTTCCTTGCACAAATCTATAAATATCCATACAATAAACATTAAATAAACAATAATACAATAAACATCGTACAACAATACACATAAACATCCAAAAAACTCCATATAATAGACAATAAAAATTCATACCATACACATAAACATCCATACAATAAACATAGAACAAACACCAATAAAATAAACCATAAACAACCATAAATCCATACACATAACCATCCAAATAAACATCATTCAGTAAACATCCATACTTCCATACATATAAACATCCATGCAATAGACATTAAATAGACACAAAAATAATAAACTACAGATATCCATACATCAATACAAATAAATTCAAATAAACAGCATACAATAAACAATAAACATCCATACAATTAACATTACATAAACACCAATACAATAAACAATAGACATCCATACATCCATACACATAAACATCCCAATAAACACCATACAATAAACAATAATCATACATACATCTATACACATAAACATTCATGCAATAAATATCAAATAAACACCAATACAATAAACAATACACATCCCTTCATCCATACACATAAAAATCCAAATAAGCACTATACAATAAACAATAAACATCCATACAAATAAACATCCATATAATAAACATCAATAAACACCAATAGAATAAACATCCAAACACCCATAGACATAAACATTCATACAATGAATATCAAATAAACACCAAGACAATAAACAATAGACTCCATACACATAATAATCCGAACAATCACTATGGAAACAGGGCTGCGTTTAAAATCCCATGTTAATATCCCTAGGGATGTTGCAGAAATCCAATTTTAATTTCCCTATGGCAGCCTTTAAAATACCATGCTAATTTCCCCACGGCTGCCTTTAAAATCCTATGTTAATTTTCCTATGGCTGCCTTTAAAATCACAAGTTAATATCCCTGTTGATGTCACAGAAATCTAATGTTTAATTTCCCTACGGCTGCTTTTAAAATCCCATGTTAATTTTCCTATGGCTGCCTTTAAAATCCCATTTTAATTTCCCTATTTTTGTTATATTGACCATATTTTATATAATTTCCTTGCAAAAATTGGAGTTCACACTTAAAAAAGGTTCTACCAAGAGCTATTTTTATGGAAACGGCTCATTTTTTATCCAAAACTAGGCTTTTTCTAACCACAGATACAAAATTGAATCAGAGAAATGTATTTTGACCGTATTTTTAACAGTTTCGTTGCAAAAATTGGAGTTCACACTTAAAAACGTTCTATTAAGAGCTATTGTATGGAATTGGCTTATTTTTGTCCAAAACTAGGTTTTTTTCTAACCAAAGATACGCAATTGAATCAGAGAAACGTATTGAAGCATTTTTTAGTCTTTATCACTACATACACATTTAGAGCAATTATCTCTGAAAATTAATATTCCCTCTGCGCGTTTCGCATCAGTTCAACCATACATAAACATCCATACAATAATTATCAAATAAACAACAACACAATAAACATCCATACATCCATGCACATAAACATCCAAATAAACACCATACAATCGACAATAAACATATATACATCCATACACAGAAACATCCTTACAATAAGCATCAAACAAAGACGAACACTATAAACAGTAAACCTCAATATATCCATACACAAAACTCTCCAAATAAATACCATACAATAAACAATAGACATCCTTATATCCATAAACATAAACATCCATACAATAAACATCAAATAAACATCAAAACAATAAACAACAGACAGCCATCCATCCAAACACATAAACATCCAAATAAACATGATACAATAACAACAAACATCCATACATCCATACATGTAATTGTATATACAATAAACTTCAAATGAACACCCATAAAATAAACAATAGACATCCATACATCCATACACATAAACATTAAAATAAACACCATGCAATAAACAATAAACATCCATACATCCACATAAACATCCATACAATAATTATCAAATAAACACCAATATAATTAACAATGTATTTCCATGCATCCATACACACAAATATCCAAATAAACACCATTCAATAAACAACGAACATCCATACATCCATACGCATAAATATCCGTATAACAAACATCAAATAAATACAAATACAATAAACAATTAACATCCATATATCCATACACATAAACATACAAATAAAAACCATACAATAAATAATTAATATCAATACATCCATACACATAAACATCTATACAATAAGCATCAAACAAACACCAATACAATAAACAATAAGCATCCATTTATCCATACAAATAACCGTCCAAATAAACACCATATAATTAACATCCATATATCCATACACATATACATCCATACAATAAACATTAAATAAATGCCAATACAATAAACAATAGATATTCATACATCCATACACATAAATTCAAATAAACAGCATACAATAAACAATAAACATCATGGCGTCAACAAACAACACACATCCATACATCCATACACATAAACATCCAAATAAACACCATACAATAAACAAAGAACATGCATACATCCATACCCATAAACATTCATAAAATAAAAATCAAATAAACACCAATGCAATAAACAATAAACATCCATACATCCATACATATAACATTCCAAATAAGCAAAATACAATAAACAATATACATCCATACACATAAACATCGATATAATAAACTTCAATAAACACCAATAGAATAAACATCCATACATCCATACACATAAACATCCAGATAAACACCATACAATAAAAAATAAACATCCATACATCCACACAATAAACATCAAATAAACACCAATATAATAAACAATAGACATCAATACATCCATACACATAAATATCCAAACAAACACCAATACAATAAACAATAAACATCCATACATCCATACACATAACCCTCCAAATAAATACCATATAATAAACAATAAGCATCCATATATCCATATACATAAACATCCATGCAATAAACATCAAAACGATAAACAATAGAGACTCATACATCCAAACACATAAAAAACCAAATAAACACCATACAATAAACAACAAACATCCATATATCCATACACATAAACATACATATAATAAACATCAAATAAATACCAATACAGCAAACAATAGACATCCATACATCCATACACATTAACATTCAAATAAACACAATACAATAAACATCCATATATCCATACACATAAACATCCATACAATAAACATCAAATAAACACGAATATAATAAACAATAGATATCCATACATCCATACACATAAATATAAAAAAAACACCATACAATAAACAATAAACATCCATATATCCATATGCATAAATATCCGTATAATAAACATCAAATAAATACTAATACAATAAACAATAAACATCCATATATCCAAACACAAAAACATCCACATAAACACCATACATAATATCAATACATCCATACGCGTAAAAATTAAATAAACACCAATACAATAAACAATAGACAAATAAACACTAAGGAAACAGGTCTGCGTTTAAAATCCCATGTTAATATCCCTATGGATGTTGCAGAAATCTCAAGTTACTTTCCCTATGGCTGCGTTTAAAATCCCATGTTAATTTCCTTATGGCTGCCTTTGAAATCCCATGTTAATTTCCCTATGGATGTCATAGAAATCCAATGGGCATTTTCCTATGGCTTTCTTTAAAATCCCATGCTAATTTCGTCTATGATTGCCTTTAAAATCTCATGTTAATTTCCCTATTTTTATTAAATTGACCGTATTTTGTATAATTTTATTGCAAAATTAGATTTCACACTTAAAAAAGTTCTACTAAGAGCTATGGAAATAACTCATTTTTGATCCAAAACTAGGCTTTTTCTAAACAAAGATAGACAATTGAATCAGAGAAATATATTTTGACCATGTTTTCTATAATTTCGTTGCAAAAAATGGAGTTCACACTTAAAAAGTTCTATGAAGAGCTATTTCTATGGAGACAGGTCATTTTTTTATCAAAAACTAGGCTTTTTTCCAACCAAAGATACACAATTAAATCAGAGAAATGGGTTTACGCATCCCTTAGCCTTTATCACTAGAAACACATTTAGAGCAATTGTCTCTGAAATAAATATTCCCTCAGATTTCGTATCAGTCACACTATATATAAACATCCATACAATAGAAAATCCAATCCAAAGTAAACAATAACACATTAAACCTCCAAACATCCATACACATAAACATCCAAAAAAACACCATGCAATAGACAATAAACATCCATACATCCATGCACAAAAAATCCATAAAATAAGCATCAAACAAACACTAATACAGTAAACAAGAAACATCCATACATTCATATACATAACCATCCAAATAAGCACCAACCAATAAACAATAAATTGTTTATAAACAATAAATGATTTTTATGCGTATATTCATACACATAAAAATCAATAAAATAAGCATCAAACAAATACTACTGCAGTAAACAATAAACATCCATACATCCATATACATAACGATCCAAATAAGCCACAACCAATAAACGATAAACATCCATATATCCATACACATAAAAATCCATACAATAAACATCAAATAAACACCAATACAATAAACAATA
>JAQQPU010006695.1:0-19380 GCA_029168905.1 Artemia sp. Kazakhstan ARC1039
CTGATCTGTTCTCGATCAGACATGATCTGTTCTCTGTCTGATAAGGTCTGTTTTCGATCTGGCTAATCTGTTCTTGGTCTGATCTAATCTGTTCTTGGTCTGATCTGATCTGTTATCTGTCATATATGATCTGTTCTCGGTCAGATTTGATCTGTTCTCAGTCTAATGTGATCTGTTTTCGGTCTGATCTGATCTGTTTTCGGTCTGACTCCTCTGTTCTCAGAATGATCTGATCTGTTCTCGATCAGATATGATCTGTTGTCGGTCTGATAAGGTCTGTTTTTGGTCTGACTGATCTGTTCTCGGTCTGATCTGATCTCTTTTCTGTCAGATATGATCTGTTCTTGGTCTTATCTGATCTGTTATTGGTCTAATTTGATCTGCTTTCGGTCGGATATGATCTGTTCTCAGTCTGATACGATCTGTTTTCGGTCTGAATGATCACTTCTCGGTCTGATATGGTCGTTTTCGTTCTGATATGATTTGTTCTCGGTCTGACATAATCTGTTCTCGTTCTGATCTGATCTATTTACGGTCTGATAAGATCTTTTTTTGGTCTGACGGGTCTGATGCCTAAAATATGCTCTATCGGATATGATATGTCTTCAGTCTGATAAGATCTGTTTTCGGTCAGACTGATCTCATCTCGGTTTGATATGATCGTTTTCGTTCTGATCTCATCTGTTCTCGATCTGATATGATCTGTTCTCGTTCTGATCTGATCTGTTTTCATTCTGATAAGATCTTTTTGTGGACTGGTCTGATGCCTGAAATATGCTCTGTCAGCTATGATCTGTTTTCAGTCTGATAAGATCTGTTTTCTGTCTGACTGATCGGTTCTCGGTCGGATCTGATCTGTTCTCGGTCGGATCCGATTTGTTCTTGGTTGTATCTTTTCTAGGTCTGATATGATATGTTCTTTGTCTTAGTTGTTCTGTTCTCGGTCTGATAAGATCTGTATTGGGTCTGACTTATCTTTTTTCGGTCTGATGAGATTTGTTCGTGGTCTTATCTAATCTGTCCATGGTCTGATAAGATCTGCTTATGGTCTGACTGATCTGTTCTCCGTCTGATCTGTTCTGTTTTCTGTCTTATCTGATCTGTTCTCGGTCTGATCTAATTTGGTCTCTGTCAGATATGATCAGTTATTGGTCTGATCTGATCAGTTCTCGGTCTGATATGGTCTGTTTTCTGTCTGACAGATATGTTCTTGGTCTGATCTGATCTTGCTTGGTCTGACGGATCTGTTCTCGATCTGATCTGATCTGTTCTCAGTCAGATCTTATCTGTTCTTGGTCGCATATGATTGGTTTTTGGTCTGATTTGATCTGTTCTCGGTCTGATCTGATATGTTTTTGGTCTGACTGATCTGTTCTCGGTCTTATCTGACCCGTTTCAGGCCTTATATGTTGTAGATCAACAATCATCTGTTCTCGGTTTGATCTGATCTGTTTTTGGTTGGATCTGATCTCTTTTCGGTCAGATCTGATATGTTCTCGGTCTGATATGTTCACGGTCTGGTCTGGTCTTTTCTCGGTCAGATTTGATGTGTTCTTGGTCTTATCTGATCAGTTCCCCGTCTGATATGATCTGTTTTCGGTCTGACAGATCTGTTCTCGGTCTGATCTGATCTTTTTTGGTTTGACTGATCTGTTCTCGATCTGATCTTATCTGTTATCAGTCAGATCTTATACTGTTCTCGGTCGGATATGGTTGGTTTTCGGTCTTATCTGATCTGTTTTCAGTCTGACTGATCTGTTTTCGGTCTGATTTGACCTGCTTAGGCCTGATCTGATCTTTCTTTGGTCTGATTTAATCTATTCTTGGTTTTATCGGATCTGTTCTTGGTCCGATCAGTTTTCAGTCTGACTAATATGTTTTGGATCTTATCCGATCTGTTCTCGGTTTGACCTGATCTGTTTTTGGTCTGATCTGATCTCTTATCGGTCAGATCTGACCTGTTCTCGGCCGGATATGATTGGTTCTCAGTCCGATCTGATCTGTTCTCGGTATTATCTGATTTGTTTTCGGTCTGACTGATTTGTTCTCGGTCTGATATGACCTGTTCTCGGTCTGACCTGATATGTTATCGATCTAATCTGATCTGTCCCCGGTCGGATTTGATATGTTCTTACCTGATTTGTTCTCGGCCTGATAAGATCTGTTTTCAGTCTGACTGATACGTTGCGGGTCTGATCTAATCTGTTCTCAGTCGAATATAGTCAGTTTTCGGTCCGATAAGATGTGCTGGCAGATATGGGAATTTAACATTTTAGCTGTATAGAAAATTTTTTAATTACTTCCTACTCCCTCCTACCTCTTTCAACAGTTATCTAAAACCTCATGAACACTAAGAAGTTTGTCCATTAAAATGTCCTTTTTTAGGAATTTAGCCTATCCCAACCTAAACAATGACTCGCCCTTCCCCCTCATCATAGCTGATACACAATTACAGATCCCCTAACGTAGCCTAATTTAATTACTAATTTCATTTAAAATATAGTTATTAATACTAAAAATCAATTAACTTCTCACAATTTAAAATTGATTAAAAATTCGTCCTCTTTGGGGTAAAGTCGTAGTTTGGTGCCCTAAAATGGCAGACAACAAGACTCTCCCCTGACCCAATCTGTATGATCACTTAAAACAGAGATTTAAATTTAAGTTTGAATGAGCTACCTAACAATTATCTTTGATAAATTAGTAATTAGTAAGCCATAATTCATTCAAGCGCAACCCTCTGATGTGACAAAACACACCCCTCTGTATTTTGACGACAGACCTCTGACGTTATGGCAACAATAGGAAAAATAACATTGGATTTCAAGCGCGTGTTTCGTCACGCGACACAGCCCTATGTATTTTTAAGAGAGTTCTTTTTCTAGGCGAAATTCACAGGTATTTTTTCTCTTTATATTTATAGACACTTTTCTTAGAATCCATATGTTTTTATGTCCCCTTATTTTTTTTCTACTAACCACTACTTACACAGCCATTTTATACCAAAATCTTGTCTAAATATGTTACCAGATTGTGGAAACCATTTTTATTGATCAAGAGTCAGTTTTTTCTTGAAGTGGGGCAGTCAACATTGAAATGGAGGCTTATAAGCTATTGAATATTGAAAGTGTTGATGAAACGGGACGTACAGAGCCTAATGTAGCGGAAAACTTACAAGGGGCTGCTGGCTAACCCTAGAATAGGACAAGCTGTATGCTGGATATGTTATAACATTAAGCAAATTCAAGTCGGAAGAACAATTACTGTAAGCTTTGAAGCTAAGGTGAATATAGAGCGTATACAGAGGCTACAAGATGGATTAAATGAAAAATATTGAAAAGAATAATTTATAGAAAACGGTTAGTCTGTATTTGATAGTGAGAGTGTTAAAATGACTAGATTTGAGAACCAGAGAATTTTACGTAATCTAGTAAAATTGGAAAAATGGTAAGTTTTAGATGATTACTTTCTGGAATTATCTCTTCAAAGAAAAATATTTTCCGGATAAATTTTTAACGATATAATGGGAACTGATTCCCCATCTTTGGACAATTGTATAAAACTTTTGGGCAGCTGGTCTTCCTGTGAGAATTGTGCTTTTGCTGATGAGTATAATAAAAAGTGTAAATTATGCAATCTATGTAAATTGCATAGAGGATATTCAGTGCAAATTAAAGATTATAATTCTTGTCCTGAAGAGATTTGTGACTCTCATAATAGCAGATTCTTATGCTCCAATTGTCACTATCATAAATGCGATATATGGGAAAATACTTACCCTGCCATGATTGCGAAAAAACCTAAACGTCACTTCAGTTTATTTTAAGACTCTGGTGTCTTCTCGGCTTTAAATTGTTTTTGGAAGTAGAACCTGGTCTACACTTCAATTGCTGGAATAATAAAAGAGTCTGGTTTTTGCGACATCGCTGCGAAGATCCTGGTTACTTTGATTATAAGCTACAGACTTTTATTTGGCTCTTAGAGAAATGGATTCTTCATATGAGAATTTTGTATGTGACATTGCTTCAAATAAGCAAATAGAAAAACGTGAATTTTATTATATGAATCAGAGTAGTATTATTGACTTCACAAAGAGATTAAATAAAAATGAAATTACACTATATTTGAGAGCATGTGACCCTGACTTTGCACGTCAAGATGAACACAAGTTGAATCCTGATGAGCTGTTACCACTTAACGTTTCTAATGATTACCTATGCGTAGAAAAAGAAATCTAAAAATGGACACGTAAGATTTATTAAAGAATAAATTGTAGAATGGAATTCAATTTATTTTATATACAAGTGATAAAAGTCCAAACAGTTCAAATTTATGCGGTGAATCTGTCCATGATCACAAAAGCGCTAGCACTTTTTACAAAAGCCAAGGCCAATTTTGAAGGAATTTTGTCATTGATAAATGATGAATCGGTATAAGTGTACGTACCCACAGCAATATGGCATTGATTCACGATTTTATGACCTGATCTGTTCTCGGTCTTATATAAACTTTTCTCGGTCTGATCTCATTTGTTTTCGGTCTGATCTAATCTGTTGTCGGTCTGATCTTATCTGTTCCTTGTCTGATCTCATCTGTTTTCGGTCGGACATGATCTGTTCCTGGTCTGATAAGGATCAGTTTTCGGTCTTAGTGATCTGTTCTCGGTATAATCTGATCTGTTCTCGGTCTGATCTAATCTGTTCTCGGTCTGATCTGATCTGTTCTTGGTCAGATATGATCAGTTCTCGGTCTAATATGATTTCTTCTCGGTCTGATCTGATCTTTTTTGGGTCTGGCTGATCCGTTCTTGGTTTGATCTGATCTGTTCTTGGTCGGATCTGATCTGTTCTCGGTCTGATAAGGTCTGTTTTCGGTCTGACTGTTCTGTTATTGGTCTCATCTAATGTGCTTTCGATCTGAGCTGATCTGTTCTTGGTCTGATATGATCTGTTCTCGGTTTGATAAGATCTTTTTTTGGTCTGACTGATTTCTTCTCGGTCTGATCTGATCTGTTCGCGGTATAATCTAATCTGTTATCGGTCTGATCTGATCTGTTCTAGGTCTGATTTGATCTGTTCTTTGTCTTAGCTGATCTTTTCTCGGTCTTGTCTGATCTGATTTCGGTCTGAGAAGATGTGTTTTTGGTCTGACTTATCTGTTCTCGGTCTGATCTGATCTGTTCTTGGTCTTAAAAGATCTGTTCTCATTCTGATAAGATCTTTTCTGGTCTGACTGATATCTTCTCGGTCTGATCTGATCTGTTGACGGTCTAATCTGATCTGTTCCTGGTTTGATCTATTCTAGGTCTGATATGATCTGTTCTCTGTCTTAGCTGATGTTTTCTCGGTATTATCTGATCTGATCTCAATCTGATAAGATCTATTTTGGTCTGACTCATCTGTTCTTGGTCTGATCTGATCTGTTCTTGGTCTTATCTGATCTCTTCTGGGTCTGATGAGATCTGTTTCGGTCTGAAAAATCTGTTATTGGTCTGATCTGAGTTATATAAGAAATACAGGAGCTACCTCACCTATCTCACCCCTTCAATTTATCCCCTTTTTCAATTGAATTCACCCCATTTTAAATGAAAATATGCAACATTTTAACAATTTCCTATCATGAGCTTAAACATCAAAAAAGGTCTTCTGAAATAATAATTTTTGATGTAATTTGAAAAATGTTCCACTCTTCTTATACTACTGATAAAATGTAATAATTTAATATTTATTAGATATTTCGATATACGACTAATTAAGTTCAATATCAATATTTAGATAATTATTATTATCTTTCCCCTTTCTTTCAATAACCTTTAAAATCAAACCTTTATCTTTTTCTATTTTGTAATTTCTTTTAAAAATCAGCTGCTTTAGAATCAAATCGTTTTGGTACAAAGATATCAACCATTTCACCCTCAAAATTAATAATAATAACAAGTTTATTACCATATTTAGTTGTTACGTTTCCTTACAGGCCAGCACGGCCGAGTTGGTAAAGCGGCTGACTGATCAACGGTTGCGACTCCAACAGTTCGACTCTCACCGTTACCCCGTGTAGCAGTTGATGATGTCCTTACGATCTGGCTTCAGATCAAGGAGTAAGAAGCAGCCAGATTCCCTCCAAACAGAAAACCCTGCGGGATTTTCCCCAGAACCCAGGCTGATTTGAGATCACCAACCCCAAAATAAAAAATAAATAAAAATGGATAACGGCCAGGGGGAGGGGTTTTGCAAAAATTTTCAAATTTCCCTAAATTATTTTCAAATATTATTCTTGGACTTCACAGACTTTGTGCAATATTTATACCTATTTAATTTTACCTGTTTCATATACTTTTCACGAGGAAAACACTGTAATGTTTTCCGTAATTCATTTTCTCGTTTAATTATTTCTTCATTAGTCAATTCAACCGATTTGTACATAGCAAGTAATTCTAAATAGAAAGAATAAGCAGTTTTATACTCAGCCTTTCTTTCTGCTATTCTTAGATATTTTTCAAGTATTTGAATCAGAACTGTGCCAAGACTTAAAGAAGCAAGGGGTAACATAGCAAAAGCAGATAAACCTGAAGCACTAAATATAAATTTAAATACTAAGAAAGCATTACTAACATTTCCATAATATTTACAACTTCTACGATAAACAAATAATCATTTCTCTAAGTCTTCTTCCATTTATATTAAGAAATAAAATCTAAATAAAATTTTGTGTATCCACTCCCTTAAATCTTTTTTTAATATACTCTGCACATAAATGTCCACAATTGACATCACTTAAGTTTTGTATTGGGATAGAATGATAAGCAATTTGTTTATTTGTAGTCTTTAAATATTTTACTATTTCATTTCCTGGCGAAATACCAAACGAGTCAAAATTTCTACAAATAGATGCTTAGGGTCATTGAAATAACAAGTCCAATGAGTTCCAGGTGAACCACTTAAATCATAATTAATAACACCACATTCTTTTTTATTGATTTTATTTGTAAATTATTTCTAGAAAATACGCCTCTGAAGTAAGGAATGTGGTGTAATTCAGCAGTTATGTCAATATTTGTTAAGGGATTTTTTCTTTTTTTACTCGCTTCACGTTTTTTGAATAAGAAGATGAAACTGTAGTATCAGCAAGTTTTTTGGGTCTTCCACGTTTCTTAGGAACTTCAACGCTCTCAGCAAGCTTTTTGGGTCTTCCACGTTTCTTAGGAACTTCAAGGTTTCCCATTCCAACGATTTTGTGTGTACCTGGAAGTCTTAAAGCTCCTCCACCGATTTTCCTAGGTAATTTTAAAGCTCCACCAGAGTTGCCAGTAATTTTATCAGCAACTTTTTTACCAGCATAAGTTCCTAAAGCTGCAGCACCACTTGTTAAAGCCACTTTTCCAAGTGCAACAGCTAAAGGTATTAAAAACGGTAAAAATCCTCCATTTTGGACTAGCTGTTTGTACGAAACATCAATATCACATCCTTTATTTTCTTTTTTAAACTTTTCAATTGTATTCACTTGCCTTTGGTTTAAAAGAAATTGAACGGGTTCTCTATCCTTTTTTCTGCTTTGATTTACCCGAATTTGACATTTTTGTTTTGCCTTAAAGTATTTTTTAATTTTTCTTTTTTGAAAAGGGGATAGATAAATTGTATGCTCAATAAAACTTGATATTTATTAGTGAATTATTTTATGTAATAATAAAAAATCTAACATTATTTATTTCGTTTCAGCCTTCCTTTCATTCTCTTTTTAAATGCTTCATCGGGATCTTTTTCAAGTATATTTATTATAACATTTTCGAAATTGTTTGAGGGATCAGATAACTGCATAAAGCCCTTTGAGTGTACCAATAATGTTGAAAGATTAATTGCATCTGCACCATTTTTGAGGTTTGCAACGTTTCTAATTCTTCTATTTTCTGCATTAATATCTTCTTTTGTTATTTTTAAGGTATTTTTTTACGAATAATCCTTTGTTATCAACTCTAGTCAATATATTGTCAGATTATTCATAAATTTTAGTTAATCTATTAATATCCTCGCCTAAATACTGATTTTTAAGGATTTGATGGTTAACTACTTCACCCTTGAAATCGTTTAAAATAATTTTAACATTTTGTAGAGTAATAGCATCATTGTTTGATTTTGCATCACCTATATTGATTAAGCGCTTACCCTGTAAATCAACATTACCATTATCATCGAGTAATCTGCTTTCACTGTTATCTTTACTGGATTTACTTCCTAAACTTCCAAACTTATTCATTTATTATACAAATAAACTTATTAACAAATTTTATTCGATGAATAATATAGAATCGTATAAAACAAACCAGTGATTTTTTTTGATAATGTTATGTCAAAGTTCTTTCTATATTTTACAGGTTCTTTATTTGTTTTCAGATCAATAAGTAAAAATCCATGATCCTTTGTAGCACGATTAAAGTAACTGAGAAATTTATATTCTTTTAAGTCAGATGCATGATTTTGCCCAATTCTACCGATTTCGCTTCGATTACAACATTTGAAAAATGCAAAATAATTAAAATTTAATCGTATGATTTTAGGGGTATTAAAATAGCTTTGAGAACGATATACTATTGAGGCATTTCGTTTTCTACCTCTCACGTCTTCAATTTTTTTCTGATCCTTTTCTGTTACAAAATCGTCAAAGATAACTAAATTCAAATAATTAGGGTCTAAGTCATCTACTTCTACGATATCATTTTTATCATTACTTGCAAACAATATGTCCTGCCCACTTTTTTCTTCTAAACAATTTATGCTCTGAATTAAGTCTTGATATTTGTCTTCTTCAAGATCTTTAGCATATAAATAAATTTTATTGAAATATACATAATCATATATTAAATTTAAAAGTAAATTGGTTTTACCACTACCCGAATTTCCGCAAATTAATAAACGAAAAGGCCATTGAGGTGCTAGTGGATGTTTATTATGCGATTTACTATTCGAGTGTTTAAAATCATATACTTTAATAGGTGCTTTTTGATTCATTTACTTAGCATAAAATTTTAATAGATAAAGTACTAGTAGTATATAATGTAGTATACCTACCTACCTAACTTAACTACCTACCTAACTAACTTAACTACCTACTTGACTAACTTAACTACCTACCTAACTAACTTAACTACCTACTTAACTAACTTAACTACCTACCTAACTAACTTAACTACCTACCTAACTAACTTAACTAACTTGACTACCTACCTAACTAACTTAACTACCTAACTAACTAGGTAACTACCTAACTATCTAACTTAACTAACTAAACTAACTACCTAACTAACTTAACTACCTAACTAACTAAGTAACTAACCTAACTGTGGGTTAAATCCCATGGAACTGTGATAACTTTATTTTTCAACACTTTTCTTTTTGTGTCACCAGGGTCTAGAGCTTTTTTATTTTGTTTTTCTAAGAATATTCTGTGTTTATTTGCTCTTAAAGTATACTTGGTTTTTGATAGACTTTCCACTTTTCCGAATAATACATCTTTATAATTCTGTAATGTTATTTTATCTTTGACGATATTAGTTTTAATACTTTTTAATTTTTTCTTAGCTTTAGTTTCATCATCACCCTCTTTTAAATAAGCGTATAATTTTGACCTCAAACCTACAAACTCAGACATTAATGTTCCAGATAGTTCATCCTTTATCATACCTATCACTTTTTTATTGACTGCAGGGAAGTTATAAGGATTATCTTTCTTATAACCTGAAATATCGATTTTTTCTTGGAGGTCAGCTTTAATGTCTTCATAAAAATCCTTAGTTCGAATATCATAAATAAAACTATCCGTATCCATATAACATAAGTCAATGTTTTCACTATATCTAGGTTTCATGTATTCATAGTGAAATTCATACATTAATAGCTTGGATAATTCTAATGCAGAGAATCCGATATAAATAGGTTTATCCATATTTTTTTTTGACTTGGCCATTCTGGCTACCGAGAAATTCTCGCTAAAGATTATTTCCGATCTAAAGTTATGTTTTTTAATTATTTTTTGTCTTTGTTCAATATTAGGGACTATTTCAATACTAGCTCTTTTTCTAACATTAATTAAAAAAAAACTTTCCGAAAAATAAGTTTTTCAAAGAAAAGTAAAGGCCATTTTAAACTTAACCTAAGGAGATACAAATACCTGTTAAAATTCAAACTCAAAACGACCAGAAATTACTATTAAAGAATAAATGAAACCCAAACCGAACAGAAATTGAATAGACAATCATAGCAAAAACATACAACAAGTAATAATATAAATGAATAAATAGATCTTCAAGCGAGTAATGCTTAGATTGAATATGAAAATCTAGCTTAAAACGAAAACAAATATTTTGCTATTGAAGTATAAATGAAACTTAAAACGAACAGAAATTAAATAAACAATCAAGGCGAACAAAACATGCAATATATATTAATATAAATGAATAAATAAATCTTAAAACGATTGAAACTTAAATTGAATATGCAAATCAAGTTTGAATTGAATAAAAATAACTACAAACAAGAGTTTGGGTATCGTCTCACTGCAGACGCCTATAACCTACTACGTCATTTGCGCTTTACTGAAAACAATTCTTTGAAATATTTTCAATTTTGCAACTTTAAGAAATCAAAATTAATTAAGATTTTAGGAAATAAATATCAGCATATGTATATTAAATTGACAATGCACATTTTTTTCAGTACACTCATTTGAATTTTCTTTCAGTAAAATACAAATTATATTTGTATTCTTTCAGTAAAATACAATTTATTTTAAATTTTGTTCGTTTTGGGTTTCATTTATTTATTGATACTGATTTGGGGTAGTTGTATGCTTGGTAGATTATATGATAGTCCGGACGCCAGGTGTTGAAAATGTGAACCATACCACGACGAAATGGGGCTGCTACGAGAATTAGCCTACCCTCCACCCCCTAAATTGACCATGCGGATTCAAAAATACCAATGGCACTTGCTTGCGAGTGGTGGAACACTCCGAAACTTGACATTTTATTATATTTTGGTGTTTCATGCAAGAAAATACATGTTCCACAAAGTTTGAGGTGCAGTTTGCCGCTCAAATAGAAATGCCTAGAAGCAATAGAATGTTTTCATAACAAACTAACACGATTAGTTAAAAAATATGGCACAGTTAAAAAAAAAATGGCAAAACTTTATGAGTCTTGAACAGTCTTGGAAAGTATAAACAAAACCAAATTGAATATTAGATATATAATGATATTAATTGTTGAAATATCAATCAGTTCATGTTTTTTTTTTCACTGTAATTTTTATTTTCATTTTTAATGCTGCAAGAACTGGAAAATAATAAATTTGTAATATACGAGTAATTCGTTTTCAGTGGAGGACCAATGATTCAGAAGGCTTTAGGTTTTTACAGTTAAAGAAGGGGGCAGTATCCAAATTTTGCTTCTAGTGAAACTATATTTGTCTTAACCAATCTTGAAAAGAACTAATAAATTAAACTGAATATTTGATGCATAATGATATTAATTGCTAAAAGCTCATCAGTTCAAAATTTTACTGTAATTTTAATATTTATTTTCAATATTAAGTACAAAAGAAAACATTTGTAATATATTTTGTTTTCAGTAAAGCGCCAATGACGCAGTAGGTTTTAGGCTTCTGCAGTGAGACGATACCCAAACTCTTGTTTGTAGTTATTTTTATTCGATTCAAACTTGATTTGCATATAGAAATGAATCTATAAAACGCATTTCATAATTAATTTCTTTATCTTGATCATTTTTAACAGTAATTGTTTTATAAAACGATATAAAACTCTCCGCTGAATCAAAAATACCGTTATCAGGTACTAATTCTCTAAGAAATAAATGAGAGTCATATTTTGAGAGATTATGTATTACAATAGGGATATATTTGGTAATTCTAAAGTTTTTATTACATTCAACATGTGTAAATCCACGTATATTACCAGTTTTATGGTCATGATCTAAATGGAAATTATTATCTACTATTTCCTTTTCACAAATATGACAAATTTTATTAGTTGTATTATTCCATTTTTCTCTTAGTTCTTCTTGTGTATAACCATGTTCTTTTTGCCTGTTTTCATACTCATTGGCTATTTCTTTACAAACTTCTGTTATGGTAGTTACAAAATGTTTGCTAGCATCTTCACCAAAGTACTCGTAATATTTATTTTGTGCTGTATCAAAAGAACAACATACTTGGAATCCATAAGCAAATGCTATTTGTTCTGCTACTTTAATTGTCTTTTTACCTTTTTTTGATTAAATTCTTCATTATACGATTCAAAATCACCTTTTATACAGTAAGGCACTTTCATTTGTTTAGCTATATTCCTAAATTTAATTTTAGATCCTGGTTTAGGCATACTGATGTCAGGGTCTTACATTGATTTTGTAAATCTGAAATAATTTCATTATTTTCTTTTATTTCATTTTCTAACCCTTTTTTTTAACTCTGGAATAATATTAAATCTATAGGTTTTTTTATCATCTCGACGCTTTGCATTACGCTCTAACTCAATCAGATTATCGTCAAGTAATATTTTATTATTAAGATGATTAATAATTTTATTGAATAGTTCATCTTTTCTACCAACAGCTTTTATATCGAATAATTTAGCTGCTGTGCGTAATTCATTAAATGTAGAACGCGATAATTTATTTTTTATTTTGGTGAATTTGGATTTTTGTTGTAAACAACTTTTAATCACTTCTGCAATGCCTGTCATTTATTTCGAAATTATTTTATTAAACAAATTTCCAAATCTTAAAAATTTTCAAACCTGAGGAATTTCATTGTTTTTTGTTTTTTTTAAGATAATTTTGATAAATTGTATTATATTCATTTTTCTTTAATATTTTATTTTTTAATAAGAAATTTAACAAAGTTACAGCTTCATTACTAACTTCATCTGATGTATTTCCAGCAACTCTACTACCTATTAGAGTGTATAATCGTTCAATCATTTCATTTGCATTTAGAAACAATCCAGTTCCTACTTGTGGTATTTCTATGTCCATTTTAAGGATTTCAGCAACTTTTAATAATCTGGACCTATAAATTTTTACAAAAGCAACTATTCCTTCATATCCCTGTCTTTTTTTCCCACCATATGTTTGAATCAATTCACCTGATTTCTTTATAGCGTCAGGAAGGAATTCAGGATGATTTATGTAATAATTAGGCAATTCAAAAGAAGTTGGTTCTTGGGGACAATACTTTTTATCATCTTCATTTAACCGTTTCAGCAGTTTAGTGTCAAGATTCAAATTAAGATCATATACTCTCGGTGATTTATCAGGAGTTTTTGTTTTTGGTATTTCTAATGGTTCAATACCTTGAAGTAGCGATGATGGTGCTGGTAATGGTTGAATACCTTGAAGTTGCCATGGGGCCGGTAAAGCGTTTCTTAAATTTTGATCTAATCTTAGAAATCGTCGTTTCAAATTATCATCATTTTCTTTTAATTTTTCAACAACTGGAGCATTCAGCTCTTCAGTATATTCATGAAATCCTTCTTGTATTAACGCATTCTGTCTAACCTTTTGTCTTAGTATTTCCCTGTTGTTAACTATATTTGTTAACAACTTTTTTAATTCTTTAACATCTATTTATATAGATTAAATTATATATGAGAAAATTATTATTATAAATCAATAACTTTTGATAACTCTTTTTCATAAAAAGCACCAATAATGAGCTCACCCGATTTATCTGATAATTCATACGTAATAGGAGTTGTTTGTTTAACTGTAGCAATTTAAAATATTTCCGTTGTATAATTTGGAAGATAGCCTTTATCAAAAACACTCTTTTTCTATTAATTCTAACCAAATCACCTACATTAAATTTATGTTTCGTTTTTTGAGAATGTATGTCTGAAAACAGATTTTTATACACCCTGTTTTCATTTTCTTTTCTACTAGCTTCGATTGGTTTCATTTTGATTGATCTATGATATGACTTATTATAATTGTCAACTAATGACGGTAATACATCTGTCCAACGTTTAGTATTGTTGTAAGTAAAATGTTTCCATAATTTCTCTTTAATAGTTCTATTAAATCGTTCCACTATTTGAGCTTTCAATTCACTTTCAGATGAAAACCAATGAATTACATCACTTTTTAAAAATATTTGAACGTTTTTCATAACAAAATCTTTACCTTTATCTGTTTGTAACTTTTTAGGTTTTCTATTTTTAAATAAATCCGTGAAAGCATTAATAATTTCCTTATCCATTTTATTTTTTAAAGAGATACAGCAAGCATATTTACTAAAACAATCAATCACTGTAAGAATGTAATTAAAATTATTATTTTCCTTTTTATACTGTTGCATATCAACTAAATAAGCTTGCCACTGTTCATCGATTCTATGTATATAAACTCGCCTTCTTTCAAATGTGTGATAAGAGGGATGGTATAAGGATAAATATTTCGTTTTTGCAATATTTCTTTCATTTTAGCTTTTGAAACAGTACAACCATTTTCTCTTAATTTTCTATGTAAATCATCAATCCCTAAAAAATTAGCGTAATATAATTCTAAAAGCTTGTCTTCTATTTGCTTATACCCAGCTTTTAGCTCTACCCAGGGTTTTTGTTCATTGCTTCCTTTTTTTAAAAAACGATTTTTCTTGCAACCACATAGTGCACATATACTTTTAATCATTGGCACATCATTTCTTTTTGAAACTGCTTGAGTCATTGAAGTAGTAGCAGTAACATTTTTACATCACATACAATAAATCTTACTTTATAAATTCATTTCCATTTATAAGAGACTGAAATTATTAGATAAATTTTCTAAATAATAAAAAAAATTGTTCTTAAAGAAAGTATTCTATTAAATGGGTTTGATTATTATTGAAGGTAATAAAAGTGAAATTGAACAATCTTATACAAGTAATCCAATTAGATTAGATCGCAATTATGATTATGAAATCGCCTTAACACAGTGTAATTTATGGTATTCATGACATAATATTAGTGATGAATTTAAAAACATTTGACTTTAAAAAAAATAAAGATGAACCATGGCTAAATGTTGTGATACCCAATGGTATGTATAATGAAGAGTGTTTCAATTATTTTCTAAGTCATTATTTTAATGCTTCTAGAGAAAATTTTCTAATAACTGTTTTATCAAATCCTGCAACAATAATATTCGTTATATTATTAAAAGATAATTATGAATTTAAATTTAATAGTGAGTTGAGTATTATTTTAGGATTTGAAAATGATGTTAAATTATCAGATGAAATTAATGAAGGTACAAAAGTTCCAAATATTACAAGAAATGTTGTTAAAATCCAAGTCCATTGTTCATTAGTTGATAGTTCAATCGTTAATGGAGCTAGATCTGATGTAATATGGACATTTGCACCTAATACTGAACCAGATTGTTTAATTGTACAAATTCCTAAAGAAAGACAATATCTCTTAATAAATCGAAAAGAGTTTATTAATTCTTTGAAAATGACAATTACAGATCAATTAGGTAGACTTATCGATTTTAGTGGTGAGAATGTTGGTTATGTATTGAATTTAAAATGAAGAATTATTTAATAGATTTCTTCTCTATATAAATGGAGGTTGTTAATGAAGTTGTTGCTCCTTTTTGGCAAATATTTGAAAAGCCTATTGTTGATGATTCGACAACGAAATATGAATTTAAAGAAATTAGAGAAACAAATGTTAATGTTTCAAAATTAGATAATTTTGAATTTACTATAAACGATTTAGAATCTTGGATCCTTCCTAGTGATAGCTATCTTCATGCAAAAATAAAAATATCGCGAGAGGATGGAAAGAATATGGATGCTGTAGATAAGGCTACTTTAACAAATAATGGGTTTAATCTGTTTAAAAATGCTGAATATATCATTAGTGGTAAAACAATTGAATCTATTGATTATGTTGGTATATCGACAACCTTTAAAATCTACTAGAATTTTCTGATGATTATTCGAGAAGCGCAGCAACAAATATGTTTTGGTATAGAGATAGAACGCAAACAAATGATTCATTTACAGAAGAAAGTGAGTTTGTAAGTACTTCTACAACTACAAAAGCAGGTGAAAGTCCAACAATTAAAACAAAGAAAAATGATAAATTTAATAGCGGTTTATTAAAAAGATATAATAAAACAAAAGAAAGTCATGTAGTTAGTATATATTTACCATTATCAAGATTATTTGGATTTTGTCAAGACATTAATCGTGTATTTAGAGGTGTTACACATAAAATTTCGTTGAACAGGAATAGTAAAAATAATATGATTATAAAAGAGGGTCCTCAAAATTTTAAAGTAGATATAATGTATTTATCTTGGATTCTACTAGTATTAAATCCTTGTTTATTCATTAGAAATGAGTTAGAAGGTAAATTAGTTAAAAAGAGTTCATTTGAATTAAGATGGGAAGAGTGTATTACTTATAAAAGTGATAATAGAAATGACAAAGAATTGACATGGAGAGACGTCAGTGAAAGATGTAATTCAACTAAAATTGTTGTAGTATTACAGAAAACAGAAAAAAATAGTAATGCTTTACAAAATAATATGGTATTCGATCATATGAATATTGAAAAAATTGAAGTGAGAGTGAATGACTATAAATATCCACAAGAAGAATTAAAATGTGATTTTAGTAATGATAATGAGGATTATTCTAATGCTTATCAAAGATTTTTACATTTAGGATACAAACATCGAAACGTTGATAGTGGAACTATTGTTAGCTATAATGACTTTAAAACAGTATATCCATTATTTTGTTTTGACGTTTCAAAACATGAACCAAATATTTATGAACCAAACATGAACTTAATATTTATGCATCTGGATCAAATGTTGATATAGAAATTAACCTTTTGTTAGATCAAGAGCCTGCTGATTCGTACAACATTTACTGCGTTATATTTTCAGAAAGAAAAGCAAACATGGATGTCATTGATCATAAATTATATGTTAATCTATAAATTATTTTCGATTCAGAAAATTTGTTTAATAAAATAATTTACAAATAAATGGAGAAACTTTTAAGAGAAATGAAAGTGGAAAATAAATACAATCGAACAAATAAAAAAGAAGACTTAGACATTGGAATAGAATACACAATTAAAGCAATGAAAAACGTAGTAACCAAATATGGTAATAAACTTGTTATTATTATTAATTTTGAGGGTGAAATGGTTGATATCTTTGCACCGAAACGATTTGATTCTAAAGCAGCTGATTTTGAAAAGAAATTTAAAAAAATAGAAAAAGATAAAGGTATGATTTTAAAGGTTATTGAAAGAAAAGGGAAAGATAATAATAATTATATAGATATTGATATTGAACTTATTTAGTAGTATATCAAACTATCTAATAAATATTAAATTATTACATTTTGTCAGTAGTATAAGAAGAGTGGAATATTTTTTCAAATTACATCATAAATTCTTATTTCAGAAGACCTTTTTTGGTTAAAGCTCATGATGGGAAACTGTTAAAATGTTGCAGATTTTCATTTAAAATGGGGTGAATTCATTTGGAAAAGGGGGTAAACGGAAGGGGTGAGATGGGTGAGGAAGCTCCTGTATTTCTTATACTACTGATCTGATCTGTTTTCGGTCTGACCTTATCTGTTCTCGGGCTGATCTGATCTGTTCTCGGTTGGATATGATCTGTTTTGGTCTGATAAGATCTGTTTCGGTCTGACTGACCTGTTCTCGGTCTGGTCTGATCTTTTCTCGGTCAAATATGATCTGTTTTCGGTCTGATCTGATCTCTTCTCCTTCAGATCTAATCTATTCTCGGTCGGATATGATCGGTTCTTGGTCTGAACTGATCTGTTCTCGGTATGATCTAATCTGTTTTTGGTCTGATTGATCTGTTCTCGGTCTGATCTGATCTGTTCTCGGTCTGATAAGATCTTTTCTTGGTCCGATTGATCTGTTCTCGGTCTGATATGATCTGTTTTCAGACTGGTTTGATTTGTTCTTGGTCTAATATGATCTGTTCACGGTCTCATCTGATCTGTTCCCGGTCTGATTAGATCTGTCTTTGGTCTGACGGGTCTGATCTGAACTATTAAGGTCGAATAAGGTCCGTTTTCGGTCTGATAATATCTGGTTTCGGTCTGACTGATCTGTTCCCAGTCTAATCTGATCTGTTTAGGGTCTGATATGATATATTCTCCGTCTGATAAGATCTTTTTTCGGTCTGACTGATCTGTTCTCGATCGGATCGGATCTGGTCTCGGTCAGATCTAATCTGTTCTAGGTCTGATATGATCTGCTCTTTGTTTTATCTGATCTGTTCTCGGTCTGATAAGATCTGTTTTTGGTCTGACTTATCTGTTCTCGGTCTGATCTGATCTGTTTTTGGTCTTATCTAATTTGTCCTGGGTCTGATTCTTTTTTCGGTCTGACTGATCTGTTCTCAGTCTGATCTGATCTGTTTTCGGTCCGATATGATCCATCTTCGTTCTGATCTGATCCATTCTCGGTCTAATCTGACCTTTTTTTGGTCTAATCTGATCTCTTCTCGGTCTGATTTGATCTATTCTTGCTCTCATCTGATGTATTCTTGGTGTGATAAGATCTGTTTTCAGTCTGACTGATATGTTGTGGGTCTTAATTGATCTGTTCTCGGTTTCATATTATCTTTTCTCGGTCTTATCTGATCAGTTCTCTGTCTGATACAAACTTTTATCCTTCTGATCAGATCTATTTTCGGTCTGACTGATCTGTTCTATGTCTGATCTGAACTGTTTTCGGTCGGATATGATCTGTTATCGGTCTGATAAGATCTGTTTTCGGTCTGACTTATCTGTTCTAAACCTGATCTGATCTTTTCTTGGTCGGATATAATCTGTTCTCGGTCTGATCTGATCTGTTCTCGGTCTGATCTGATCTGTTCTCTGTCTGATCTGATCCATTCTCAGTCAGATTTGATCTTTTCTTGGTCTTATCTGATCTGTTTTCGGCCTGATAAGATATGTTTTTAGTCTGACGGATATGTTGTGGATCTGATCTGATCTGTTCTCGGTTTTATCTGATCTGTTCTCCGTTTTATCTGATCAGCTCTATTTCTGATATGAAATTTTCTCGGTCTGACCTGATCTTTTTTCGGTCTGATATGATCTGTTCTTTGGCGGATATGATCTGTTCCCTGTCTGATTTGATCTCATCTCGGTCTAATAAGATCTGTTTTGGTCTGACTGATCTGTTCTCGGTCTGATCAGATCTGTTTTGGCTCTGACCGATATGTTGTCGGTCTGATATGATCTGTTCTCGGTCTGATATGATCTGTTCTTGGTCTGATCTGATCTGTTCTCGATCAGACATGATCTGTTCTCTGTCTGATAAGGT